>SJYA01000595.1:523407-540673 GCA_006410615.1 Neotragus moschatus | reverse complement strand
TGCTGCACTCAATATGCAAGCAAATTTGGAAAACTTGGCAGTGGACTCAGAACAGGAAAAGGTCAGTTTTCATTCCAATCCCAAAGAAAGATAATGCCAAAGAATGCTCAAACTACCGCACAATTGCACTCATCTCACATGCTAGTAAAGTCAGGCTCAAAATTCTCCTACCAGGCTTCAGCAATACGTGAACCGTGAACTTCCAGATATTCAAGCTGGTTTTAGAAAAGGAAGAGGAACCAGAGATCAAATTGCCAACATTCACTGGATCATCAAAAAAGCAAGAGAATTCCAGAAAAACATCTATTTCTGCTTTATTGACTATGCCAAAGTCTTTGACTGTGTGGATCACCACAAACTGTGGAAAATTCTGAGAGAGATGGGAATACCAGACCACCTGACCTGCCTCTTGAGAAATCTGTATGCAGGTCAAGAAGCAAGTTAGAACTAGACATGGAACAACAGATTGGTTCCAAATAGGAAAAGGAGTACATCAAGGCTGTATATTTTCACCCTGCTTATTTAACTTATATGCAGAGTACATCATGAGAAATGCTGGGTGGGATGAATCACAAGCTGGAATCAAGATTGCCGGGAGAAGCATCAGTAACCTCAGATATGCAGATGACACCACCCTTATGGCAGAAAGTGAAGAGGAACTAAAAAGCCTCTTGATGAAAGTAAAAGAGGAGAGTGAAAAAGTTGGCTTAAAGCTCAACATTCAGAAACTAAGACAATGGCATCCAGTTCCATTACTTCATGGCCAATAAATAGGGAAACAGTGGAAATAGTGGCAGACTATTTTGCAGGTCTCCAAAATCACTGCAGATGTGATTGCAGTCATGAAATTAAAAGACGCTTATTCCTTGGAAGAAAAGTCATGACCAACCTAGATAGCATATTGAAAAGCAGAGACATTACTTTGCCAAGAAAAGTCCATCTAATCAAGGCTATGGTTTTTCCAGTGGTCACGTATGGATGTGAGAGTTGGACTGTGAAGAAAGCTGAGTGCTAAAGAATTGATGCTTTTGAACTGTGGGGTTGGAGAAGACACTTGAGAGTCCCTTGGACTGCAAGGAGCAACCAGTGCATCCTAAAGGAGATCAGTCCTGGGTGTTCATTGGAAGGACTGATGCTAAAGCTGAAACTCCAATATTTTGACCACCTCATGCGAAGAGCTGACTCATGGGAAAAGACTTTGATGCTGGGAGGGATTAGGGGCAGGAGGAGAAGGGGACGACAGAGGATGAGATGGCTGGATGGCGTCACTGATTCAATGGATGTGAGTTTGAGTGAACTCCGGGAGTTGGTGATGAACAGGGAGGCCTGACATGCTGTTATTCAAGGGGTCACAAAGAGTCAGACACGACTGAGTGACTGAACTGAACTGGGAGATTTTGAGGATAGGAGAAGAAGGGGAAACAGTCCTTCCAGAGTTCTGTATCTAGAAGGTCACTTTCTAGAAGGTTCTGAAGATCATCTTCTCATCCTGTGCATGCTTTTGTCTTCTCTAAATGGCAATAATCTTCAGAGAAAGAGTCTTTCCCCCTCAAAATATCACCAGCACAACCCTCTGTTCATAGCTCTCTTTGACTGAAGTCCCAAAGAATCTGAGAGGACTTCTGTAGCAGCATCACATACATGGCAAAAACAAATATTAGAAATCTTGTGCTATTCTGGTATTGCTTATTTTTCACTGGTTGTCTTTACCTGGAGTTTCCGTGTTGACTGACCCTCCTCCTCTCTGTTCTGCTCTCCCACTGTTTACACTCCAACCCCAAATTCCTGATCACTTCTCACGCAAATGACATAGCTATCTTTTTTATTTTATTGCCTTCTGTCACATATGGCTTTAAGAACTAGGCCATTTAAAGAAGGCAGAATGCTGAAGAATTGGTACTTTCCAACAGTGGTGCTGGAGAAGACTCTTGAGAGTCCCTTGAACTGCAAGGAGATTAAACTAGTCAATCTTAAAGGAAATCAACCCTGAATATTCTTTGGAAGGATTTCAGCAATATTAGAGCAGCAATATTAGAGGCTTAACACCATGGAGGAAGATAGATTTCTGGAGCTGAAGCTCCAATACTTTGGCCACCTGATGTAAAGAGCTGACTCACTGGAAAAGACCCTGATACTGGGAAAGGTTGAAGGCAAGAGCAGAAGAGGGTGACAGAGGAGGAGATGGTTAGATGGCATCACTGGTGCAATGGACATGAACTTGGGCAAATTCCAGGAGATGGGGAGGGACAGGGAAGTCTGGCGTGCTGCTGTTCACAGGGTCCTGAAGAGTCAGACAGGACCTGAAAAACAACAGTCTTCTGTCAGACTATGCTCTAGAGATCTCAACTTTCAGACAGTTTTCTTCCTAAGGGACATTCTGGTGAAAGGCAATCAGCAAGAGATTCACAGCCCATGTAGCAGCTAGATAGCTTTCAGAAGAGAACATGGAATTAAGGTAGCTGGGAAGAGTCATTCTGCAATCAGAAAAAAAAAGCAAACCCTGACCCTGGAAATGTCCTTCCAATAAGCCACATTTTGATTGGATTAGCTTGTAGAGGAATATATTCCTGGTTGTTGTTGTTCAGTTGCTCAGTCGTGTCCAGCTCTTTGCAGCCCCAGGGACTGCAGCACGCCAGGCATCCCTGTCCTTCACTATCTCCCAGAGTTTGCTCAATCTCATGTCCATTGACTCAGTGATGCCATCCAACCATCTCATCCTGGGATTCTTCAAGCAAAAATACTGAAGTGTGTTGCCATGCCCTCCTCCAGGGGATCTTCTGGACCCAGGGAGGAAACCAGCATTTCTTAGGTCTCCTACATTGGCAGGCAAGTTCTTTACCACTAGCCACCTGGGAAACCTCCATATGCTTGGTGGTATTATTGAAAACCATATAAGAAACAGCAAGGACTTCTCCAGTAGTCCAGTGGTTAAGACTTCACCTCCCAATACAGGGCTTGCAGGTTCCAACCCTGTTTAGAGAGCTAAGATCCCACATGCTTCATGGCCAAAAAGCCAAAACATAAAAGAGAAGCAGTTTTATAACAAATTCAATTAAGACTTTTAAAAAATGGTCCACATCAAAAAAAAAAAAAAAAGAAAGAAAGAAAGAAAAGCAGCAGCAGTCAGTTAGTGAAATTTACCAGCTGGTGGTGTCAAGAACAGAGTAGAAAAGAACCCAACCAGCCCCTCTGTCACCCCAGGCTGGTGGGGGCACCCAGAGCTGTGTCTCCCTGAGCAGCAATATTAGAGGCTTAACACCATGGAGGAAGATAGACTTCTCTCAAATAAATGATCCAGCCAGTCACTCAACAAACAAACAAGCAAGTAACAGTCACAAGCCCCAAAGTGGGAGGAAGTGACCAGCACCTAGGGTTGTTACAGTGAATTATCTAAAATACCTAGTTTCCAACAAAAAAATGTGGAGGCCTGAAAATAAACAGGAAATTGTGACTCATATACCGGGGGGAAAAGCAGACAACAGAAACAGCCTGTGACACTGACCTGGTGTTGGGGCTAACAAAAAAAGGTGTCAAAGTAGCCATTATAAATATGTTCACAGCACAAAAGGAAGTATGACTAGAGAAGCACAGGAAAGTATGACGGCAGGGTCACATCATGGAGATAATAGCAATAAAAAATAAGCAAATGGTAGGTGTTCTAGACTCATGACAAATTTGTAGATATGCATAGATCATATATAAAAAAATATGTATAAACAATACATGATATCCATGAAATGTGCCCTATTACATATAGAAATACAATTGTAAAAAATTGCCAATAATAGCCCCAAAAGGTGGGTAGAAGCAAAACTATAATGGACTAGGCAAAAGACTGCTGGGATAAGGTAATAATTTTTAAAAAACAATTTTACTGGAATAAAGTTGCTTTACAGTGTTGTTTTATTTTCTGTTGTACAGCAAAGTGAATCAACCATACGTATAAATATATCCCCTTTTTTCGATTTCCTTCCCATTTAGGTCACTATAGAGACCCAGATAGGGTTCCCTGTGCTATACAGTAAGTACTCATTAGCTATCTTTATGTCAATCCCAGTCTCCCAGTTCATCTCACCCTCACCCTTCCCCTCCTTGGAATCCATTCATTTGTTCTCCAGGCCTGAGTCTCTATTTCTGCTTTGCAAATAGGTCCATCTGTACCATATTTCTAGATTCCACATACAAACAATATTATTCGATATTTGTATTTCTCTTTCTGTCTTCATTCTGTATAATAGTCTCTAGGTCCATCCATGTCTCTGCAAATGGCACCATTTCATTCCTTTTTATGGCTGAGTAATATTCTGTTATATGTACGTGCCACATCTTCTTTATCCTTGCTGGACGCTTACATTGTTTCCATGTCCTGGCTATTGTAAATACCGTGGCAATGAACACTGGGGTGTGTGTATCTTTTGGAATTATGGTTTTCTCTGGGTATATACCCAGGAGTATGATTGCTGGATCATAGATAAAGTAATAATTAAAAAAAAAATATAGAAAGGAAAGATGGAAGGATGGGAAGAAGAGAAGAAGCGAAGAAGGGATTCCTCGTTCTGCCTCATCAGAGATCTTGACACCAGCCCCTGTCTTCCTTAGCAGTTACTTGTTAAGTTCCTGATCCCCACTCTGGTGCTGAAACAAGCTTGAAGGAAGGCCAAGCCTATTTGCTGCCAGAGCTTCTGAGCTTCCCTTTGACCCTAGCTGTGGCCTATCTCTATTGGCCTGACACTTGATCCAGAACTAATTATGGGCCCCTGCCTTCTTTCCCTACCTGACACTCCAGTTTCAATTCTTAGTTAGAATCAGAAATTCTCCCCTAAAGTCTGTCTTCTTGCCTGGCCCTAATACTATTCTTCATCTCTTTCTTTAGAGGCTAGATCTAGCTCCCTATATTTCATTTGCATTCTTACTTTTCTAGGACCCTTTGAGAATGGACCCTTAAACTACTACAGTGCTCTGACCTACTCAACTTGGAATTTTCTTGATGTTCTTTAAGTCCCTCCAAACTTATCAGCCCCCCACGACTCTAACCACACTCCAAGCACATGCATACATACATTTACTCATACATATTGCTGGACTTTCTTGGATACTAAAACCTGCAAGAAGCAAGTCTGGGTCTGCCTTGACCATTCAGACATATACCTCAAACCCCAGACCTGGGGCACTGTCCCCAGCTCTTTCCTAGATTGACCTGTAAAGATTTGATGGCTTTTGTGTCTCTGTGTTTGTTTGCTTAAACTTGTATGAGTTTAACAGTTTAACAGTGAATATTTTAAAGTCTCTTTTCAGGGTGGCTCTCATAGAGATGAATGAGCAGGTTATTAGCTTCACTCCCGACTGAGTTTGTGACATGACTGTTTCTTAACTGTCAGGCTGTTTCTTGTTTTAGACTGTTACAGTGAGCCTGCAACATAGCTCTCCTCTTACCTACACCTTGCTCTCTTTACTGTCAGAAGCAAAGGAAGAATCTTCTACTCTACTCTGGGCAGAAAAATCAGAAGCAAGATGACAGAATGTTACTCAAAGTAACAGGAAATACACCCTAATGAGGGTCTAGAAAAATGCACGAGCTTTAGTGTAAGGATTTCATGATATCTGTTTTTGTATAAGGTGTGTGTGTACATGTGTGTGCTTTTACCCATTTATGTTCTGTGTCGTTAAGGTTCTAAGATCAGTAACTCCAGTCGTGGAAGTATTACTGAACTAACCTTTTAAAAAAAGTCTGTGAGAAAATATTTGAAGGAAAATTTGCTTCTTGCAAAGTATAATATTTCCAAATCTTCAAGCCTATCTGGTGAGTGAAATGACCAGGGCACTAGGAAACCCAAGACTGAGGTTCTCATCCAGATTTTTCCTGAGCCAGGAAACCTAGGGCTGTTTAATGGCTCTCAGTCTGGAGAGACAGAGTTTTTCATCCCTAGCATTCTATCAACTTCTTTCATTTTAATATTATAGTTCCAATACTGAACAACTGGATCACATATTTTAAAATTCTGTCCTTTTGAGTTCTGACAAAAATTACTATCCGTGGTAGGTTTTTTAGAAGCAAAATATTCATAACCTGTCATCCTTTACTTAAGTTTAAACATTAAGTGCTGATATGGAGAAAGTCCTTCAACTCTATTGATAACAATAGTTCGATGCTTTGGTATCATAACAAACCACTTATTGGTCCATTTTGGACCAATTATTGGACTTATTTGTTTAAGTCCAAAGTTAGGTACATAATATTAATTTACATGTTATCTTTGGGCTTTCCTGGTGGCTCAGATGGTAAAGAGTCTGCCTGCAGTGCCAGAGACCCTGGTTCGATCCCTGGCTCAAGAAGATCCCCTGGAGAAGGAAATGGCAATCCACTCCAGTATTCTTGTCTGAAAAATCCCATGGACGGAGGAGTCTGGCAGTCCATGAGGTTGCAAAGATTCAGACACAACTGAGTGACTTTATTTGCTTTCTGTTGGTTAAAAAACAATCTCCTGCTTCTAAGAGAACCGGTTTGGAAATGGTGCTTGTGTTACATAAATCAAATACTTATATTTCCTCTAGGTGTATCTGGCATTATAAGTGTTAAATTTGCTTTTTTTCTTATTTTTCTTTTATCTTTCAAGTCTGAAGATAGCTGTGAATTAAAACATGCAATTGTATTATGCATCCTCAGTCATACTTAGTGCTGTAATATTTTTATCTTTGGACATTCATAGAAGGTATAATTGCAATTTATTAATCTGTGCTAATTAATAGTTACTAATTTTCTCTATTCATTCAGATTCAAGATCATCGATCATAATGCATTTAACCCACTATTATTCAAAATAAAAATGGCAATATTATATGATTTTTGTGATTTAACAGTCATCACAAATAATTAGTACATCAGTAATCATTCATAGGTCAGTATAAGCACATTTGAAGAGAATGAGAGAAAGTTCTAATTTTCAAAAGATATGTTTTCTGCTAAGACAAATGGTAGTACCAAGTGTTTTGGAATTTTTTTTACCACACAGATAATAAAACTGCAATCATTTGGACTAGAAATATCAAACTCATTTCAATAACTGGTTCAGAAATTAAGACACACTTCCTACTTTGCATGTTGCATCCTCTAGTTGAATAGTGAAAAAGAAACAAAGCGCACCCTGATGAAAACAACAATTATAATACAAAAGAAATCAGTAATGCATCAGAACAGAAAAGCATGGTTAAACGTAGGCTTTGACTGCAATTATCCTCCATTTGAGAAATTTTCTTAATGTAAAAATGATAAAGCAAATCATGAGTATTCATGATTAGTTTGATTAGTTAGCAGCACTAAGGCACATTTAATTTCATCTGTACCCTTTCTATATACTCTAGTCTAATGATCTTAACTATAGAAGGTCTGAATATTTTACCACTTTAAACCTTTTACAGTATCCACATCATAAAACCTTTCTTATACACCCTTAGCTTGAAATCCCGCAAAAGCACCCCCCCCCCGACCAGTTTCCCAGATTATGCTTGGTTGTGCTGAAACGTACAAGAGGAGGAAAGCATTAAGGAAGCATTGTGGGACTGGAGTTGGAACAGAAAAGGAATGAGGAAGGGAAGGAAACAGGAAAAAGGAGCAGAGGAAGTGATCTTGGGGGAAGAAAGGGGAGGAGGTTGAAATAAGAAAGAAAGAAGAACCAGAAAAGGAAGAGTTAACGAGATGGCTGAACAGGAGAAAAGCAGGAATACAAAGATGGTTTTACACTCATATCACTTATTGCTGAGCCAATCCTATTTTTCCTATATATCTATGATTCTGGCATTAGACTTTTTAAAAATCATCCCTTTCCCTCTGGGATAAAGCACCTGAAGATAGGACTATAATTCTCCAAAAGAGAAATTTTTCCAAGTTCCCTAATAATTTTTTTCCATCCTCCCATAACCAGGGAAATGCTGAACAACCCAACAAGACTGCCAGTCTAGCCTCTTTCCCAGGATCCTGAGTTCTTGCTTCCCTCTGGAAAGTGTATGCATAATCGCTCAGTCATGTCTGGCTTGTTGAAACCCAGTGACTATAGCCCACCAGGCTCTTCTACCCTTGGGGATTCTTCAGGCAAGAATACTGGAGTAGGTTACCATGCCCTCCTCCAGGGGATCTTCCCAACCCAAGAACTGAACCCAGGTCTTCCACATTGCAGGTGGACTCTTTACCATCTGAGTCACCAGTTCAGTTCCTTTCAATTCAGTTCAGTGGCTCAGTTGTGTCCCACTCTTTGCGACCCCATGAATTGCAGCACGCCAGGCCTCCCTGTCCATCACCAACTCCCGGAGTTCACTCAAACTCAGGTCCATCGAGTCAGTGATGCCATCCAGCCATCTTATCCTCTGTCATCCCCTTCTCCTCCTGCCCCCAATCCCTCCCAGCATCAGAGTCTTTTCCAATGAGTCCTCTTTGCATGAGTACTGAAGTTTTAGCTTTAGCATGAGTCATCAGGAAGCCCATAAATACTGGAATGGGCAGCTTATCCCTTCTCCAGGGAATCTTCTTGACCCAGGAATTGAACTGGAATCTCCTGCATTTCAGGCAGATTCTTTACCAGCTGAGCTACCAGTAAAGCCTTCTGAAAATGTGGTCCTTAATCAACACAGAGCTAAAGGATAGAAAGCAACTTAATGTGTGTATTCATTGGGTGGTCAGGACATCCACTCTAGACATGCTAGCACAATTGATTTCCCTCTGAATCAATTTCTTCCCCTGTTTGCATCAATGGCAAAAAAAAAAAAAAAAAAATCAATCTTTCCTATTAGTACTTAAAAATAATTTATGATCATAGTTTATTTGCTCTTCTGATTAGCTTTTTAAAAACCATGGTTAGAAAGGCTGTGCTAAATGAGTTCTTCCCAAATCTTTATGTATATAGATCCAGAGATAGTTCAAGTGCATCTGTACATTAGAATGTTGTTTATATATATGAATGAAATCTTGATTTGTGACCTGTAAAAGCCATTTGATAATAATTCAATTTTGGTAAGAGATGTGAAGTAGAAATTCTCAAAAGAAGTAGTTTTAAAAGCTTTTCTATCACCAAAATTAATGTATAGTAAAATAAATGTGTGATGAATGATCAAGGAAGCATGCTCAGATTCATTATTAAACCAAAATATTTTTAAAAATATGCCGCACACCCTTGATTCAAGTTTTCAAGAGGGAGGGGACATTTGGGAACTCGTGTATAATTTCATCAGAGTTTATATTCATCTGGCAAGCATGGATATGACTCTACTGGTCATTAAAATATTAAATGCTCCTGAAATCACTGCTGCGCTGAGTTTTGACTCCCCAACCATCCGGCCCACTCTCCCACAAGCTTGGCACCATCTAGAAAATAAAACATTAAATTTGGGGCAGCACTTGCCTGCCAGGATCTACGGACCATCCATTCTAGTTTGTTGTTGTCTGGACCATGATGGTATTAAGTATTTCAAGTGCAATCTCTGAATGCTTGCTGCCGTTTTTCATCAATATGAAAGAATATATTTACAGGGGGAAGGAATGATAACCACAGGCTTCTGTTTGTTTTTAAACTGCAAGCTTTTATACACTCCTTCTTTCAGTGAGGTCCAGCCTATCTCATCTCAGTCCCTGGTGAGAACTTCCTCTATATACAGGCTCCAGTGTGGTGACTCAGCTTCCATTGTCAATTTTGTGCCGCATTTAGATGAGCTGCTGCTCTTGATGATGTAAGCGGGACTGCACTGTCCTTGTGTCTCCCTTCTTCTTATGTTTTTTTTCCCTTTCCTCTCTTGGTTGAAGTAGAAAAAGGTGTGCATGTGGAGGGTTGAGCTAGTCCTCCTCCAGCCAGTGTAACAATGTATTTACTAGGTTCATGATCAGAGCTATTTGTGAGCACAGTATTTTCCTGGGCAGATTTTCATGTAAATTTTTGAGTTAGTTTCCTGGTGCAAGCTTCCTTTGGATCTTGATTGAAGATCATCTAACAGATTGAAGATCTCTAACAGAGATCATCTCTCCTCACTAACAATTACATGGACAAGTCTAAAATGAAACAGCTTTTGGCTTCCCTGGTGGCTCAGTGGTAAAGAATCTGCCTGTCAATGCAGAAGATCCGGGTTCAACCCCTGGTCCAGGAAGATCCCACATGCCACAGAGCACCTAAGCCTGTGTGCCAAAACTATTGAGCCTGTGCTCTAGGGCCCAGGAATCACAACTACTGAGTCCACGTGCTGCAACTACTGAATCCCAAGGGCCCTAGAGCCTGTTCAGTTCAGTTCAGTTTAGTCTCTCAGTCGTGTCCGATCCTTTGCAACCCCATGAACTGCAGCACGCCAGGCCTCCCTGTCCATCACCAACTCCTGGAGTTCACTCAGACTCACGCCCATCGAGTCACTGATGCCATCCAGCCATCTCATCTTCTGTTGNTTTTTATTTTTTAGTTTGTTTTGCTTTACAATACTGTATTCGTTTTGCTATACATTGACATGAATCAGCCACGAGTGTATATGAGCTCCCAATCCTGCCCTCCCCTCCCCCCTCCCACCCCATACCATCTCTCTGGATCATCCCCGTGCATCAGTCCCAAGCTTCCCGCAAATATACTTTTATCTCTACATATTTTGAGCCATGCCGTTGTTGCAGTTCAGTTATTAGGTTGTGCCTGTCTTGCAGCCCCGTGGACTGCAGCCCGCCAGGCTCCTCTGTCCCTGGGATTTTCCAAGCAAGAACACTGGAGTGGGTCTCCATTCCTTTCTCCAGGGGACCCAGGGATCAAACACAGGTCTCTTGCATCTCTCGTGTTGCAGTTGGATTCTTTACCGAAGAGCCACCAGGGAAGCTATATTTTGATCCAAGGACAACTGCAAATAGGTGGGATGTGATTATCATGCTCATGGGAGCACAGGGGCTTCTGATCGTCAGAACAGGACCCTTTATTCCTGTGATAAGNCCCAGGGATCAAACCCAGGTCTCTTGCATCTCTTGTGTTGCAGTTGGATTCTTTACCGATGAGCCACCAGGGAAGCTATATTTTGATCCATGGACAACTGCAAATAGGTGGGATGTGATTATCATGCTCATGGGAGCACAGGGGCTTCTGATCGTCAGAACAGGACCCTTTATTCCTGTGATAAGGGGTCACACCACCTGCCACATGGCTTGACCTACTTGGTCCCCCTGGCAGAGAGCAACTCTAGGGGTCAGGCAGACCGATGACCGGATCNGTCTATGTTTATATATATATATACATTTTTGTTGTTCCATTTAAAAGGTGACTTTAGAGACTCCCCTGGCTGTCCAATGGTTGATCGTCTGTGCTCCTGAAGCAGGGGGCACAGTTCCATCCCTGGTCAGGAACCTAGGATCCTGCATGCACACCTTGAAGTCTGAAAAAAAAATTCCCTAATAAAAGGTGCCTTTAGACAAAGACTTAATTGAAAAATTGTGGATTTCAGTAAGATTGTTGATGGAAGAGCTCTTTTCCCTTTCATATAGCTTTCTTTAAAAACCTTACTTTTTTTTTGCATCCAAATATTCTCAGCAGCTTTGATCTCTTTCTATCTCTTTCTATCTCCTGGATCATTCTGTTTGATTCTTTTAACATTGTTTACAGTTGGAGACTGATATAAAATGCCCCTTTCACAATTTCAGCAACCACAACAGTATGTAGAAGACAACATTTTTTATGATTTCCATAAGAGTTTTAAAGTGTAATATTTTGCCTGGAGTAATCATGGTTGGGGGCAGGATTAAAAAAAATACACAAACATCAACTGGTTATAGGAAAAAAACTAACACTAGGGCATGTGACTGGTGAATAAAGGAGACCTTCAGGAATTAAGTAGGCAGCCAAAAATCTATAGGAACAATTGCTAGGCTTAGGGATTTTTGTCACTCTGATGGTATATGGGATATGTGATCTCTGGGAGATTGTTTAAGGCCAGAGCTCCAACCCCATGAAGTCTGAAGTTCGAGTTTTTGCAGGGTATCATTTACACCCTGCAGATCATTGCCTAACATTGCACAAGGGTCTTTGGAGCCTCCGTTTGGCAGCCAGCCATGATTCACTGCAGCAGCATATTGTCAAGGCAGCTGGCCCTTCATCTGCACACATACAACACACACACATACTCAGCCCACTGCAGAAATTAACCCTTTCTCACCTAACAACACATACACTCCCTCGTTTTTACACTACCTATAAAAATCACATGTATTATTCCATTGAAGACCAGTTGTGTGCTGCCTCTTTCCATATAATATCTCTAAACTTTCTAACAACCATCTAAGGTAGATACTATCATTTTCAATTTACAGATGAGAAAACTAAGAGGTAGAATACCTGGTCCAAGGTCTCAGACCTAGTATGCAGATGAACTGTAATTCATACTAACATCTGTCTGGTTCCAAAACTCTTGCCATTGATAACCAGTGATCTATTCATGCTTCACACAAGACCTAGAGAAGAGACAAAAGCTCTTTTGAAGTGCAAACTCATGAAACTCATTAATAAGTTAGGTAAATTACATTATTAAAGTTTCAAGTCTGTTTCCATTATTACCAGAGCTGACTTGCTTGAGAACCATAAGAATCAATGATTATGCAAAGTGTGTGCTTTAATCGTTAGGATATGTCATACTTTAAATACTCAGTACTTCAAAGAAATAACTTATTTTAATAAGGCACTAAAAAATATTGTAGAAATTCCAGAAAAGGAAAGGAATTGGCCATAATGTGGTCAGAATGTAGTAGATTCAAAGTCAGCTGCCTAACTTTCAAAGGGACATCCTAAGTTGGCATCCTCTAGTGAATTTACCTAAGCTAGACATTGACCTCAACTTTTTGATAGCAGGATTTTGATCTGTGTCTGACACTAAAAGTGATTCCTACTGAATGAGAATCTGGATTCTTCTAGATTGGCTCCCAAGTAGAAAAAAATTATTAATAAATTGTTAGTTAAAATAATCAATTTAGTATACTTAAATGTAAAAAAGGGCTTCCCTGGTGGCTCAGATGGTAAAGAATCTGCCTGCGATGCAGGAGACCTAAGTTCAGCCCCTGGGTAGGGAAGATCCCCTGGAGAAAGGAATAGCTACCCACTCCGATATTCTTGCTTGGAAAAGGCTACATGGCCAGAGGAGCCTGGCAGGCTACAGTCCATGGGGTTGCAAAGAGTCAGACACGACTGAGCAATTAACTTTATATGTAAAAAAGGATTTGTTCTTCTTTGCAGTTTTCAGTTCATTTTATAAACCTTATTATCCCATGTAGAAAGATAACATATTTTCACAAGCCCTTTAAAGGAGGTCTTCAGTTGCTATCTGGACCAATTATAAATCTTGTTAATTTAAGTCCTTTTAAACATTTTAAGCTGCCCTAGTGCTTTTAATGTGCTCATTTTTTCCCCTATGCATACATAAATTATCTAACAAACTTGCTCAAGTATTTAAGCAATACTGAGAAAATTAATAAATGAACGTTAAAACTGGTTTCAAGTTTCTTAAATCTTCAAATACTCTTATAAAATTAATTATATTCAGTCTAGACACATGATCCTCTATCACTTCTCAGTTAGGCATTTTAAAACAATGTTACAAGGTTGACCTGTTTTTCTAACAGATTAAAGCCTCTTATGCATTACATGTACTTAATATAGCAAGTATGCACACTTTAATTAATGTAAAAGTAGTAATATTACATTTTGGTTCTTTTCAACATTTCTACAGTTAATTCTACATCTCCCAGACATGAAAACTTTACCACAAAGGAAACATACCATCTCACAAAACTTTGAGGGTTACATCCCCATACCATTTTTGGAGCTGCCTTCTCATCTGCTCAGTGACCTCAAACAGTCCTGGGATAAACCTGAATCCTGTCTGTGACAGTGCTAGAATGTACTGAACCCGGTAGATTACAGAAGTTTATAATAAGGACTTCTACAATGAAAGAAAAAACTTCATGTGGCTCATATCCGTTAGAAGTGAATCACATTCAAGTCAGGTTAGAGTCTCTAATTTCCACCCAGGTGGCCTTGCTTCTCAGTTGGATTTTACTTTCCCGAGTTCTAAGACAAGTAAAGGTATTCACATCTAGGTATAAAAACATTGGATTGTAAGAAAGAGACAAGGGCAAAGAAAGACATCTCTCTCTTCCATCTTCTCTTACTAGATAAGACATTTCTCCTCCTGTGGGAAGAAGGAAACAAGGAAAAGAAAAAACAACAGGATGTCTCTTCAGGAATCCTTCTCAGTTCTACCTACACAATGGGCAATAAGTGCCCTGTGAGCCCTGGCAACAACCATCTTCACATGAGGAATTGCTCTGCTCTATGAAAGGGCTGGAAAGGGTTAGATCAGGACAGCATCTACCCTGATGAAGTCAGGATGGTACAGCCTATGACAAAGATTCTCATTTTCCCACGTTTGTATTGAAGATCAATCACTTTTCTTATCTGTAGTTGTTGTTTTCTTGTGTTCGGTTAACATAAAAAATCAAGTTGATGTCAAGTTTCATGGGCCTGAAAGCTTTCTGCGTTTCAAAACACTTTGCATGTCTCTACTCTCATCCATTATTATATCAGTCTTAATTCCCTCAATTCCAAATTCATGAAAGATAACACAGTCCCACCAGAATCATAAGAGAAGTACTGAATAGACTCCATGGAGATAAAACCCCACCACGAGGCAGACAGGTACTTTTCTGTTACATTCTCCTGGGAACCCTCATTTAATAGTAGTAATTGCTTTCTTTTTATAGATAAGTCTAGCTTGCTGCTTAATTTTTTTAAATTAAAAAAATAATTGTTTAGTAATAAATACTTGAGTGCTGAGCTTATTTTTAAGCAGTTCAGATCAGTCACTCAGTCATGTCCAACTCTTTGTGACCTCGTGGATGGCAGCACACCAGGCTTCCCTGTCCATCAAGGAAAGGTTAAAATAAAGTAAAAAACGTGGTTACTTCTGGGAGTAGAGGTGGGGAAATGAAACTGGTATGGAGCACAGAGGCCTTTCCAAGTACAGTTAATCTGAGTTGTTGGGTACAGAGGTGTTTCTTGTTATTATGTATACACTAGTTATATATTTTAATATATTATATATGAATAGTACATTTCAAAAATTAAAAAAATAACTTATTCATGATAAAAATGGCAAGCGTGATGATTCCATTTATGTAAAATTTTATATATGTGAGTTTATGTATAAAAATAGAGATATTTAAAATAGGAGCCATCAAAAAATCAATAGATGATCTCTCCAGATGGGGAGAATTCAGATGGGTTTTGGTTTGTTTATATTCGGAAGTTTTTTCCTGAATTGTTCTCATCGTACTCATATAATCAGAAAAATCAATAAAGTACCATTTTCATTGTGAACCAAAAAGAAGCATGTCTTACACACAAAGTTATTCAATAAAACTGTACATGTAACATTACTTTTTCATTATTATTAAATTGTATTCTGAAACATTTCTTTTTCTACAGTTGAAGCAACAGTAATATCTGGTATATTGTGTATTCAGTTCAGTTCAGTTCAGTTCAGTCACTCAGTTGTGTCTTACTCTTTGAGACCCCATCAATCGCAGCATGCCAGGCCTCCCTGTCCATCACCAACTCCCGAGTTCACTCAGACTCATGTCCATCGAGTCGGTGATGTATACGTGGGTTCAAATCTCACTTCTGGTACTAAAATCTGTATTATTTTTCTATTGCTGCTGTAACAAATGACTGTGAACTAAATGACTTAAAACAGCACCAATTTATTATCTTACAATTCTGGAACTCAGAAGTCTAACACAGATCTCCTAGGTTGCAGTCAGGATTTTTGCAGGGCTGCATGCCTTTCTTGAGTTCTATAAGATCTTCCATTTCTTTGTGTTTTTCAGCTTCTAAAGACTATACATGCTTGGTGGTTTATAGCTCACTTCCTCCATCTCTCTAACCATCCTTCCTTCCAATTCTCTCCTCAGCCTGAGAGGTTCTTAAAAGGATTCAGATGATTGGGTTGGAGTTGTTCCCATCTCAAGGTCCTTAAGATTAACTGTATCTTCAAAGTAGCTTTATCCATGTAAGATAACACAGATAGTAACAGGCTCCGGGAATTAGACCAGGAACATGTTTGGGTGGCCATTATTCTGCCTACAGTAGCTGGCTTACAGAAATGTAATTCTGCTGATTCTCTGTTTATCTATATATAATTTCCCTCTAATTTAAAAAAGATACATAGAAAAATTTATTTTAATCGTCAGAAAACACATAATCAAATGTGAGCATAAGCTGAATTTATTAAAAATAACTTCGAAACAAAAAATGAAAACTGTTGTTTACACTTGAAAGTGTGAAAGACTCAGTCGCGTCTGACTCTTTGCAACCCCATGGATTTGAGCTCACGAGGCTCCTTTTTCTGGGGAGTTCTCCTAGCAAGAATACTGGAGTGGGTAGCCATTTCCCTCTCCAGGGGATCTTCCCATCCCAGGGATTGAAGCTGGGTCTCCTGCACTGCAGAAAGTTTCTTTACCATCTGAACCACCTTATGACAGTCAAAAACTAGGTAATTTTTTAAAATGTCAAATAAAGTAAAATCACATAAATCCTGAAAGCCTGAACTTATAGATAATTTTAGGATTTTAATAAAATAAATTTTATCCAATAAACTTTTAAGAAGACAATATAATCAGACTGCCACAAAGCCAGAGTAAGAATTATTGTACATATTATATATATATTTCAACCAGGGTTAGCTTTCCAAACAGTGACTGGAATGCCAGTGGGAGCTCATCACTGCACCCTATTCAGATCACCCCTTACACTCCATCTACCACTTGTGTTGAAAATTCCTCCAAGAGAGATTCATTCCTTTGGGTTCAAAACCTCTATTAAAATGCCAGTACTTAGAATATAAACTAAATATTAGCAAAAATCCGGGCCTGGATTTGTTAAAAACTAGCATAAAACTTGACATTTGAGAAGAGAAGTGCACCAGGAAGCTTGGAGTGATTTACTAAAACGGAAACTACAACATCTAATTTTCCTTATTTTTCTAATTTTTAATGCACCATCTTTTATTGATAATAAGAAAATCATGTCAAAAAATTAAAAACTAGATAAAAAATGAAAATTAAAAATTAAAATTTCTATAGAAACATTTAAAAATGGAATTAAAATATATATGTATAGAAAATTTTATTAAATTAAAAATAGAATTAAACTTTTTATATATATAGACATTTTTATTAGATTAAAAAAATAAATGTCCTGACCAAAGAGGAGAGTGCTAAGGG
>SJYA01000595.1:478588-523187 GCA_006410615.1 Neotragus moschatus | reverse complement strand
GATTCTTGATGAGACAATATGAAAGCTAGATGCTACTGTGAAGAAATGGAAACAAACATATGCAGCCTTTCATAAATCATTGATCATATTTTTGCCCAATGTTCTGTAATATTTTCCCTATATTGTCAGTTGTTTATTCATTTTAATAAGGAAATAACTGAAATTAACACCAAATGCCCTATGAAAATACTGCAAACAAAGACATTACAAGATTGCTTCTGCTTCTGCTCAAGAGTTTGAAAGCTTTATATCACTCAGTAGCATATTTCATTTTAAGCAGCCTCGTCTACTTTCATCTCTGTGCTATGTATAGCACGCAGGACTATCTTCATAAGATCAAAGGGAAACTCACTGTACTTTATTTACAAAGGCAAACTTAATGGGTAACCAAGGTACTTATTTTACTAAACTGACTAGTCCTTTTGAACTACTATCTCCACTGATCCTCAGACTATGCTCAAATGTGGAGAAGGCTTCCTTGAATCTGGAAAATGTTCTTAGCCTAATTGGTGCAATTTCTTTGAACTGCATGCCATGGATCTTACTAGGCTGTAAGTGTACAAGAGAGGTTCCTTCAGGACACACAAGTGCTAAAATCCTTTCAAAAACAAAAACCAAAACAAAAAACACAGAGACGCTGCAAGATCAAAACTTTTTGATCTCAGAATCAATAGCAGATAAGAATAACTCCTTCCAAAGTCCATGATTATGATATTAGTAGTTTTCACAATAATTGGCAGTTCTCTGTGTGATTTAGCTATGGGATGACTTATAATGCTCACTTTGGCAATAATTTAAGTAGAAAATATGTTTGTTCTGTGTGTAACATTGATATCAATGCAATAGTGAATATATGTCAAACAAAACATCACAATGGAAAATAATATAGATTTAGGAGTTTTACATTCCAATATATCAAACAAAAAGAGTGATTTTGCCTAAGTTGCGAGTGTCTCTGAATGTCAGATTTTTTACCTTCAAAATAGGAAGTCTCTTTTTGTGATAGACATCTGCTCACCAGAATTTCTGAGTCTCCTGCTTTGGGGCACATGAGGAAACTGCATTCTGTTCTCCACTGAAGTGACATAGGCTGATGTAATTCACTTTGGCCAATGAAATGTGAGTGCAAGTATAATATGTCATTTCTGGGAAGAAACATTAAGTGGCATTATGCAACTTTACAAAGTATCTTTCTTTTCAATGTAGAAGATTGTATGGATATGATGTGGAATTGCAAATATGAGCCATCATGTGGAAAGGCTGCCTTTCAGAATTACCAAACCTAGAATCTTGCTGCATTTAAGCCACTGAGAGCTGTTATCACAGGATAACCTACCCTATCCTGACTAAGCATCTTTGTGAAATTAATGAAATGATGAAGTCAACGTTATATGTATATACAAACCACTTACCTGAGTGCCTAGCACATTTCAGTTGATTAACAAGCACTCTTTCTTTTCCTTCACTTTTTCTTCAATCTTGGGCTTTTTTTTTTTTTTTTTAATGAGGCTGCTTTTATAAGCTTACAATAATACAGAATTAATAGTTTCCCTCTCACCTTTTACCTTTTTTTCCCTTTTACCTTTTCACCTCTCTTGCATCTTTTTGATGATTCACAGCAACCAGCTATTAGGGGCAGAGGTAAAAAAAGTACTTCGTAAAACCGCTTTCTCACTCCTCATAAGGCAATTTCAAGAAAGAAAATTTGAAGATTGGTTAAAATCACCTGCAACTGCTATTTCTGTCTTCCAGAAGCTTCAAGTGGAATCCTCTGGTTATTTTCCTTTGATGCTCTCTCCTTTGACTACTTCTTAAGAACCATGGCAGTTCAGAAGTGCATTTCCCATTATGTTCCCTTCAGAATCACAAATTTTCTTGGTCTAATTGGTCTGAGACTTAGCTATACTTTTGTTTAAATTATCTTGGTCTTAAATTGATTTTTTGGAATGTGGACCTAGAAAATGAAAGCAAAAAAAAAAAAAGGATAAAACAATTTTTCTAGCTCAGTGGATTCAAAAAATGAGCTTGAACATACTTTATATCATTAATGGTCAGCATATGCAGACTACTCATTTTGTGCCAGGCCCTTTGCTGAATACTTTGCAAGCCACTCTTTATGTAATCTCCTTCATAACCCTATGAAGTAGGCACCGCAATCAAGAATGATGAAGCTGAGCTTACAGAAACTAACTCATCAACATCTCTGCATAGAAATGAGAGGAGAAGAGACAGGTGTCCATGTGATTAGAGTCTCCCATCGGGCCATTCTGTAAGGCTGTAGACATACAGAAGCAGATCTTCCTAAATTGGTTTCTTACATACCAAGCACCACTTGGTAACTGCCTCACATGCCACCTTCTTCCATAATAAATGGAATGCCTACATTTATATATAGGAATATAACATACAGAGAATATTTGTATCTCTAAATTTCCTGGAAAGCAAAAAAAGGGAGAAGACAAGGTACTTTTATTTTCTCTTTATCACCCAAGGTTGCAGTAGCAATTATTTGCTTATTATACTTGGGTTATTTACAGAAAACATTTACAAGGAGATTTTTAAACCTACATATATCAAATTACTGAATATGGTTAGACAGACAATATTTATGAATGAAAATTTATGAATTTGTGAAGATCATGAATATTTATAAAACATGGAAGTCTGATTCTTGTCTTTCAAAATTCAGTTTCAGAAGAGAAAATCTTTGAAATATATACTAGATTTTGTTGTAATTGCGTAGTTGTGGTCACTTGGTGTGATGAGGAAGAGAATAACACAGCTTTACTTTTCTTTGCAGAATACTTCCATTTCATTCCAAGGTTAATTTAAAATGCTATAGAAAATCATCTTTAGTGCCTTCTACTTCCTAACCTCAACCTTCATTTTTACTGTAAGAAGGTGGCTTACAATGCTTTAAAAGTTTTGAGATAGGAAGAAAATATTACATATAACAAACCAAGCAAGCATGACAAAAATCAAGAAGCAACTGAAAAGTTATAAATGTACTTTTCAGATTAGCAAACAGTATTGCCTTTAAAATGGCAACTAGCTTCTTTATTTTCTCATATCATCTTTATTTATATTGCAATTTGCAAATCTCAATTTGTGCATATATATATATTTTTATATATATGTGCATATATATATATTGGAGAAGGAAATGGCAACCCAGTCCAGTTTTCTTGCCTGAAGAATCCCACAGACAGAGGAGCCTGGTGAGCTGCAGTTCGTGGAGTCACAAAGAGTTGGATACGACTATAAGTGACCTAGCACTAGCATCATATATATATATATATTCATGGAAATTTTCTAGATAGAAACTTCTTGAAAGTCAACCATTCACTTGATTCAAGTTAAAAATACTAATTCTACAGAGATCAACAGATTAAATGGGAGAAAAATATTTGGGGCTAAATGTGCCAGATAGTTTCATATCATTTAATATAGATGAATAAATTTTCATATAAGTTTATGTGCCAAATCAGAAGGAACTTGGGAGGACATCTTGTTCAGCCTCTAGGCAGGGGAGTCTTCAAATTACCAAAAGCAGTTAGCTATTAAAAACTCTTGCTTTATTAGCCATAAATTTGCTGTAGGAAAAAGAGGTCTAGATGAAATGAGGAGAAAGCTGCTGTTTGCTCAAATAGCAATTTTAAATTTTAATTTTTCTAACTATCAGTAAATTATAACAGGAACACGTGTTTATTATAGCAACTGAGCCAAGCAATAGTTATACAAAAATAGAGGGAGATACACTACCTCACGTTTTAAATACCTTTCTGCCCACATACCTTCTGCAGAGGTAACCTGCATTTCCACATGATCACACAAACCAGTGCAAAATCACAGCTGCTCTCTCCTTCTCTTCTCTTTCTCTGTCTCTCTCTCTTTCTGTTTCTGTCTTTCTCCTTCTCTCTCTCTCTCATTGACACATAGGTTTTGTGAATTGTTTTTAAAAAAATAGAGTAACACTTTATTCATTAAATGTAATCGGATGTTTTCCTTTAAAAATGCAGCACATACAGCAAAGAAAACAATAAACAGAATGAAAAGACAACCCACAGATTGGGAGAAAATATTTGCAAGTGACGTGACCAATAATAGATTAGTCTCCAAAAGTTACAAACACCTTATGACGCTTAACAGCATCAAAACAAACAACCCACTCAAAATAATGGGTGGAAGACCTGAATAGACATTTCTCTAAAAAGGGCATACATAGAGTCAATAAGCACAGGAAAAGATGTTCAACATCATTGGTTATTAGAGAAATGCAAATCAAAACTACAATGGGATGTCACCTCACACCGGTCAGAATGTCTATCATCAAAAAACCCAGAAACAACAAATGCTGGAGAGGGTGTCGAGAGAAGTGTCCTACATTGTTGGTGGGAATGTAAACTGGTACAGCTACTATGGAGAACAGTATGGAGTTTCCTTAAAAAACTAAAAATAGAATTACCATATGACCCTACAATCCCACTTCTGGGCATATACCCAGAAGAAAACATGATCCAAAAGGATATATGCACCCCATTGATCACTGCAGCACTGTTCACAATAGCCAAGTCATGGAACCATCCTAACTGCCCACCTAAAGAGGAATGGATAAAGAAGATGTGGTATATATAAACAATGGAATATGACTTAGCCATTAAAAAGAATGAAATAGCGCCATTTGCAGCAATATGAATGAACCTGAAGAGTGTCATACTGAACGAAGTAAGTCAGACAGAGAAGGGAAATATTGTATAATGTCCCTTATATGTGGAATGTAAAAGAAATGATACAAATGAACTTACAGAAAGAGACACACAGACTTCAAAAACAAACTTATGCTTGTTGGGGAGAAGGGATAGTTAGAGACTCTGGGAAGGTCATGTACACACTGCTGTATTTAAAATGGATAATCAGCAAGGATCTATTGTATGGAGCTCTGCTCACTGTTGTGAGCCTGGATGGCAGGGGATTTGGGGAGAGAGTGGATACATGTGTATGTATGGCTGTCTCTTCACTGTTCACCTGAAACTACCACAACATTGCTAATTGGCTATACACCAAAACAAAATAAAAAGTTTAAAGTTTGAAAAAGATACATCATATACGTGCCTCTGAGTCAATAAATACAAATAGAATTCACACTTCTGAGTAGCTGTGTTGTGTGGAAGTACTAAAATTAATTACCCATTCTTCTAGTAATAACAGTCAAATTTGTATAGTTTTAGGCCATTTAAATCTTTCAATAAATATTCTTATGTGCAAATATTTACAAACTGATAATATATATTTCTATATAAGTTCTTCAAAGTGATTTCAGCCTAATTACTATTTTTTGCAATAAAGATTTCAAATATTAATCCCAGATCTGTGAAATCCATGGCTTTCTAAGCAACTCACCTATAGCTAGTTTGGTTATAAGTATTTCCCTTAATGATCAATTTGTCTAAAACAAATTCATGGTAGACCAAGTAAGCTCTTCATTTTACTCCCTTTCTTTAGATATATGCTCAATATTAACTTTGTGTGAGAAAATAGTTTTCAACTAGTGATAAATAAAACCAACTTTAGCTTCAAAAGAAAAAATTTATATATCCGGAATATCACAAAACCCCTAATTATTTGTCTTTCATTTATAAATCCCATTCCCATAATTTTTAAATTATATATATTTTTTCACCATGAAATAATTTCTCCAAAAGAACTCATCAGGAGGCATGTTAAAAGTTTGTAAAGCTTAGTTAATAAAATGCATCCTTTTATTTTCCTGGACTTGCTATGTGTCTATAAAGTTAGAGCATGGGGATTTAAAACAGAAAGAAGAAGACAGAAAAATATTTAGTAAGTCAAAAAGTGTGATTTCTTAATGTGGGAAATGAAGTAGAGTGAAGTATAACATGGTATACTTGGGGTCTCAATATATATGTATGCATATTGATGCACTATTTTTTTCATTACCTGAAACTGTTCTGCACAAAGTACTGGATGATATGGTGTACTACACAGCTGAGAAGACATAGACCCCATCCCATAAACACATAGAGATTTATCTCTCCCTTTCCTCTCCATTGCCTCCTATAGAGCTGATTTAATTTGGTCTTGGTCAACTGCTGTTAGAAAAAGCATACACTGTCCTTCTTTTATTTTATGCATCTTGATCTCTTTGTCATTAAGTTGTCTTTTACCTAGCTAAAGATCTTCTGATTCCTATTATATTATTTGATTTTTTTTTCTAAAAAAAAGCAAAGATGGAATGATTTTAATAAATTATATACATACGATATAATCTGAAGGCAACTGAGTCCCAAATGGATCAGAGCAAAGTCACCATGGTAAAAAATTCTTAAATGACAAAGATATCAGATAAGAAATATTTACCTATACCTTGATCATAGGTAATACATTTCATGTTGAGGAAAATATCTCCAAGAAAAATGTACTGTGGCGCTTTGATAGGAGTTTCTTGTTATACCATTGTCATTTCTATGAACTCATCCTCACTCAATTTGATATTTAAGAAGACAGGAAGAATAAACTAACTGTTTAGAACAGTTTTCTATAATTACCAAAAACTGGAAACAAGTGCTATCACCTTCAGCTGATGAATGAGTTGAAAAACTGTGGTACACCCATCAATGGAATACCACTCAGCTATTCAAAGGAATACTCTTCTGATAAACACAAAAACATCAATGAATCTAAATCTATTATGTTAAGTAAAAAAAAAGATCTGACTTGAAAAGCTGCATAATGTCTGATTCTATTTACATGGCATTCTGAAAATGGCAAAACTACAGGGACTGAAAACAAATTAGTCACCAGTTTTGCATATCAGGGACTCAGTCTGAGACAAAAGGATAATGACATAAGGTGCATAAGTGAATTTGGAATGAGGGTGGAACTGTACTCTATCTTGATTGTGGTGCATTTTTCGAAATGCAGAAAGAATGATTTGCATTATATGCAAATTATACCTCAATATGAACCAAACACCACCACCATCAAAAAAGAAAAATATTTTCTAGTAACTGCAAAATATTCTTTCATTAAGTGGAACATACCAACTCTACAAAAACCTAATGTATTAATTTGTATGGATTGCCCTAAGGTGAAAGATATAGTTATAATCTGAGACAGAACATTTTTTGAATTTAATTCACAAATGTCTACATAAACATGATCTAAAGCCCATATGTCTGCCTGTTTAAAATTGTATGTTTTGTACAGCATAAGCAGAAATTTGATGGCTTGGCAGCTGTTAGCATTTGTTCAGTTTTCATTATTTGATAAAATGGGAAATAAATGTTTTTGTCAGAAGTAGCAAAAAGGTTCTAATTTTATTAAATAATTAGTTTTTAAAATAATTTTTCAAACTGGAACTTGACCAAGCAATCTTATGTCATAGTTTTTAAAATAAGGGAATTAATCATTTAAATTAAATCAAACATATATGACAATTTTAGTAACATAAAAATAGATTTTTTTCAGGAGAAACTAATATAAAATATATATAATTGCTATACGATACAAAAGACATGTACCAAAAAGGTACTTGTTTTATAAATCTGTTAGGAAAATAGAAATATCACTTTAGAAAGAAATATGTCACTCAAATGACTCATCAATGCCATGTTAACCACAGAGGAGAGAAGTAGTCTCTTACTCAGTGGTGACTGAAATAACCCAAGTAACTCATAGATCCCTTATCCTGGTGGACTCTGTAGAAGGCCTCAGTCTCTCAGAGCGCGGAAGTCCTAATTCTTCACTGAGAATCTAAAGACCTTTACCTCAGAACGCGAGCTGAGAAGATGCCCATCCATCAGATTAAACCCTCATACTCCAACCTCTCTCAGCTTAAATAGAATTCACAGCCTCATGTCCTTGCAAGAAGTAGAAAATATTTATGTAAGCCAGAAAAATCCAGTGTAAGAAAATACTATGGATTTCAGAATGGTCTGGCTCCCTACTGAGTAGAGGTATAGAGGTCATAATCAAGTGTCATGGTGGCATTTATTCTTTCCAGAAAAGTCATGTACAGAAAGAAATTGGAAATGGGAGAAATAGAAAGACTAATGGAAAAGTAAGTTGCCTTGAAAAGCAAAATTAGAGAGACACACAGACACAGTCTTAGTAAAAGAATGACCAGAGTGAGTGATTATGCTTCTGGTTCAGCTGAACAAAGATGTCTCCTACCCACAAGTCTTCTGTTTGGAGAACCTAAGGCCTCTGGGGCTTGAACTGCTTGCTCTCAGGAATAAAATGATAATTTGTGACTATATCTCTCCCTTAACAAGAGTTCCTAAAGTTGTAATGGTGTTGTAGTGGTACCTTAACCAAAAGGCAGGGATCAGAGCTCTGCACCTGCCCAAGACTGAGAAAAGACCAAGAACTCTTTCTAAAGCTATTCCACAAATTCTTAATTGTCAAGGTAGAAAATCATCTTGCTGAAAGTGATTTTCAATTAAAATCAAGACTGAGGCAAACATTAAAAGTCATTACAAATTTGAGACTAGCACAGGGGTAAAGAATTCACCTGCCAAAGCGGAAGATGCAAGAGAGATCAGGAAGATCCCCTGGAGGAAATGGCAACCCACTTCAATATTCTTGACTGGAAAATCCCATGGACAGAGGAGCCTGACAGGCTACAGTCCACGAGATCGCACAGTCAAAAGTGACAGAGCATGCAGACATACATAGATACATACTATTATAATAAGTTATAAATACAGACATTGGAAGCTAGGCTTTTTCACCATAGCTAGATCTCTTATCAAACTTACTCGGTTCAGACTGCGCAGTATTCAAGGTACATTTTGCTTGAGCGTCCAGGCCTTCACTAATTATTTTTAAATTACAGTATCTTTTCATACAGTTTCAGACTGAAACTGCAAGGCTCAAATAGGAAGTGGCATCAACTCTTTGTCTTTAGCAAAGGGAAATGTGTTATAAAAGTCTCTTATTGCCACCTTTTTCGTTATGCCATTATGTGTACGTGTGTGTGTGTGTAATAGAAAGAGAAAAGCAGACAAGGGAAGAGAGAGAAGAGCACACAGGCAGTCACGTCTTCATACAGGTCTGGTTAATTGTAGGTTGACGTGAATGTGTGTCTGAAATCTAGGTGTGGAAGGAGAGACCAAACTCTGGTTGAGATGAACAATAAAATTTATGAAAAATAAAATTTTTGAAAACTACAAAGTAGCTTCTTATCTGCAGAGGCCATGTCTTTGAAAATTCCTGTCTAGAAGAATGTAGAGTTGAGAAAAATAGAGTACGTGAAGTCAGAAATTAACCAATTAAAGCTGTCAGACTTTTATATTCAAGACACAAAGCAGAGAAGAAACTAGTATCATGAAAGATATGATCAATGACAATTAATGAAAGCAAGTTAATAACGTGATCTGTACTGTGCTTCCTTGTTCACAACCCAAACCTCTATGAAGAGTCCAACTCTTCACAGCAGCTTCAGCAAGACACATGCACAGCTGTTGAATTAAACTGAGGAGTTTTGTACAGGCGAATGCACTGTTTATAGACTCATAGACCACAAGGTCCAGACCCAGGTCAGTAATAAAGTCACAACCAAAGAGATCATTTTAAAGTAATTTAAACTCTTCACATATATTTTTTAAAGTCCATGAAGGCGGCATATTTCTACTGCAATGCTTAAAATTCTCCTTCCCCACTTTATCAGCATCTCTCATATCGTAGTTTCCATGCCCCTCCCTCCAAAATTCCTCTGAAAGTCCTCCATGAAAGTTTTAATCCTCAAGCCACTCTAGTACTTAAATTGTTCTCTTTGGGCCCACATTTCTTCTTTTAATAGTTCATCATGAAAGCTCCAAAGACAAGAGGAACAAGACAGGACCTTTTCTGAAGATCAGTAGAACTGTGGTGGTGGGACCAGAGGGATAGGGAACCAACTAGATAAAGCTAGAATTTATTTTCATAGATAAGAGTTGGGAGAAAGGCCAGTATCATCCATTGTTTAAAAAATTAGCCATCTTTGGTCTTCCCTGGCAGTCCAGGGGTTAAGACTTCGCCTTCCAATGCAAGCAGTGCACATTTGATGCCTGATTGGGGAGGTAGGAAATAGATGGGGACACAGTGGAAACAGTGTCAGACTTTATTTTGGGGGGCTCCAAAATCACTGTAGATGGTGATTGCAGCCATGAAATAAAAAGACACTTACTCCTTGGAAGGAAAGTTATGACCAGCCTAGATAGCATATTAAAAGGCAGAGATATTACTTTGCCGGCAAAGGTCCATCTAGTCAAGGCTGTGGTTTTTCCAGTAGTCTTGTATGGATTTGAGAGTTGGACTGTGATGAAAGCTGAGTGCCGAAGAGTTGATGCTTTTGAACAGCGGTGTAGGAGAAGACTCTTGAGAGTCACTTGGACTGCAAGGAGATCCAACCAGTCCATCCTAAAAGAGGTCAGTCCTGGGTGTTCATTGGAAGGACTGATGCTGAAGCTGAAACTCCATTACTTTGGCCACCTCATGCGAAGAGTTGTCTCATTGGAAAAGATTCTGATGCTGGGAGGGATTGGGGGCAGGAGGAGAAGGGGACGACAGAGGATGAGATGGCTGGATAGCATCACCGACTCGATGAACATGAGTTTGAGTGAACTCTGGGAGTTGGTGATGGACAGGGAGGCCTGGCATGCTGCAGTTCATGGGATCTCAAAGAGTCAGACACGACTGAGGGACTTCACTTTCACTTTTCACTTTCATGCATTGGAAAAGGCAATGGCAACCCACTCCAGTGTTCTTGCCTGGAGAATCCCAGGGACAGGGGAGCCTGGTGGGAGGCCATCTATGGAGTCGCACAGAGCTGGACATGACTGAACTGACTTAGCAAAAGCAGCAGCAAGGAGGACAGACATGCTGTGATTCATGGGGTCGGACATGACTGAGCGACTGAACTGAACTGAAATGAACTGGGGAGGTAAGACCCCACATGCCCTGTGGCCAAAAAACCAAAACATAACACAGAAGCAATATTTGTAACAAATTCAATGAAGACTTAAAAAAATTGCCATCTCACATTGAGAAATGTTTGATGATTTCCTGGCTTAAGGATGTTGTCATTTACATGCCAATCCCTGGCTTATGTTTTCATGTCCCGGTATTGTAGCTCTGATTCATCTCCACCACCTTCTTCTTGTCTATGACCCAGTTCACTCACACTCCTTCTAAGGACTAAGTTTCCTTCTCTTTAACATTCAGTATCTTTTCCAAGGCTGAATTGTGAAAGAAGCGCACTTACTCTTCTCTCTGACCTCTTTTTCACTTCCTTGATTTATTCTATTTTTTATTCTCTATTTTTATTGAAGTATAGTTGACTTATAAAACTATATTAGTTGCAAGCGTACAACCTAGTAATTCCATGTTTTTATAGATTACACTCCATTTAAAATTACTTCAAAATATTTATTCTATTTACCTGTGCTGTACAATATATCCTTGTTGCTTATTTATTTTATGTATAGCAGTCCGTGTCTCTTAATCCCAAACCCTTATCTCCCCGCTCTCTGCTTCCATCTCCACTAACCACTAGTTTGTTCTTTATATCTGTGAGTCTGTTTCTGTCTTTTCATATGCATGCTTTTCTTTTTTAGATTCCACATATAAGTGAGAACATAGAGTGTTTGTCTTTGTCTGACTTATTTCAATAACATGATACACTCAATATAATGAAATATTACTCAGCCTAAAAGCTTATTCTTTAATTATCAAAAGAGTAATTTGAAAAATCATGTTGGCTAATTTACATGAATACATAAATAAATTTTAAATGCTTAAGTTTTGCCGAAGGAGAATTTTTACTGGGAAATGACTGCTGTATTTCCGAGTCTGCCTTCATTTATTCAAGTAAACTCTCAACCAAGAAGATCATGTTTTGTTCAAGGCATTATTGCATACTTGACCTTGGCTTGTATGGTTTGCTATGTGTTTCTTCTGCTCACTGATTGCAAATGTCCCCTTTCAGCTTACTGCAACAGCTGCTTCAACATCCTGTTCACAGCAGTGTTAGATTGCATCAAGGATCACTGAAATGCCAGAGGACTGGCTGTGGTCCAGAATCTTGGTAGTGGTGATATTATCTGGTTATTTTAGATAAAGTATGGCTTCAGTTGATGGTGATGAAATGTATTAAGTATAAGATACAGTAATTATGACAAATGAGATCTTAAAAAAAAATGCAACAAGTCACAATCTGCTACTGTTCTTTAGACCCTTTAGTTTGGTTAGGAATCTGAAGCCAGTGTCATAGACTACACTACCGTCCAGCCCAGCTGATTTTGATAAACTGTTTCACTTAGTGCACCAATTAACAGTGCATTCTGTCTGAATCTGTATGTAGTGATAGCCTTAATTCTAATTTGGCTGATACAAATGTTCAATGCGGACAATGTAGCAGCGATCCAATGCATGCTACATTAACCCTTCAAAGTGGTTGTTTAAAGCTCAATAGAATATCCTGAACCAGTTTTTTCATAATTGCTTCCATGCTTTGTGTCATATGCCCCTGGAAACCTGGCCAAAACATTGCATTGTGTATTTATCAATGCCTGCCCCAGCAACTTCCAAGAAGTCTGCCAGTCAGAGAAGCTATAGTTTGGATAGACACTAACTGTGATCGTCTGACTCCCGTTTTGAGAATGTGAATGCAACAAGAAGGCTGCAGCTAAAAAAGAAAACAACAGAAGTAGACATTGGTACAATAGAAGCAGTGGAGACAAAGCTTTGGGAGAATAGGACTGCACAGTTCACGTCCAAATAAAGACTGTCATTTACTAATGCTTCATGTAGGAAGGAATAAGGAGGCAGCTGAAGCTGAAGTTCCTTGACTGGCCTTCCTAGGAATTATGGCTTATATTCATTAAAAAGTTGATGAATTTTCTTTTACAAAGCACCTTGATCACAGCAACATCTGTGAAGCTGACTTTTGAAAACCTTTTTCCAAATAATAAAGAAATTGGGAAAATGTCTAAAACATTGTATATGAAATAGTTACATGTTATTTCTTAATTTTTGTGGTAAATACACATAACCTAAATTTACCATTTTAAACATTGTAAAGTGTACAATTCAGTAGCATTAAGTGCATTAAGAACGTTGAATAAACTAAGGAGGAGCAGGGCAGAGATGGGTAAGGTTAGTTTGAATAACTTTCTGCCCACAATTTTTATTGATTTACAACCAGGGCTTTTGCTACTAAGCAAGACTTAAAACTCAGCAACCTCAGATCTGCCGATGATACCATTCAAATGGCTGAAAGTGAAGAGGAACTGGAGAGCCTCTTGATGAGAGTGAAAAAGCTGGCTTGAAACTCAGCATTCAAAAAACTAAGATCATGGCATCCAATCCCATCACTTTATGGCAAATAGAAGGGGAAAAACTGAAAGCAGTGACAGATTTTATTTCCTTGGGCTCAAAAACCACTGTGGACTGTGACTGCAGCCATGAAATTAAAAGATACTTACTCTTTAGAAGAAAAGCTATGACAACGTTATATTAAAAAGCAGAGATATCACTTTGCTGACAAAGGTCCATATAATTAAAGCTATGGTTTTTCCAGTAGTCATGTACAGATGTGAGAGTTGGACCATAAAGATGGCTGAACACCACAGAATTGATACTTTCAAACTGTGGGGCTGAGGAAGAGTCGAGAATCTCTTGACCTGAAAGGAGATCAAATCAGTCAATCCTAAAGAAATCAACCCTGGATATTCATTGGAAGGACTAGAATTGAAGCTCCAATACATTGGCTGCCTCATGCGAAGAGCCAACTCATTAGAAAAGATCCTGATGCTGGGGAAGATTGAAGACAAAAGGAGAAGGGGGTGGCAGAGGGTGAGATGGCTAGATAGCATCACCAACTCAATGGACATGAATCTGAGCAAACTCCAGGCTACAGTGAAGGACAGAGGAACCTGGCATGCCGCAGTTCATGGGATCTCAAAGAGTCGGACACGACTTAGTGACTGAAAAACAACAAAGACTTAAAATTGCCATTTAAGAAATGTATTTGTGATAATGAAACTACTTGTTTATTACTTGACTTGTGGCCTATTCTTATCAAACTAAAGACTAAGTGTAATTTTGAGCCTAAGACTGTGCTGAAAAATATAGTTCTTGATCAAACCCACTTGGTTCATACATATTTTAACTACATACAAATGCATATATATAGTCATTCAGGAAAAAAAAATCAAACTCAAATATTTTCTATTTTTACCAATAAGTGTTCATTTTGTAAAATCATGTGCTTTTTACTTATTTGATGGGAAAGCACTTATTCAGACAATCATAATTAGGGAATTAGAGATTTTTAAAAATATCCTTTTAATTGTAAAAATTATGTTTTTAAGAGTCATAGTGCTAGAGGGTTCTTTTGAGAGAATAAGTCCTGCATCCATAAAGCAAAGATAACTCCCTGTATCAGAGCGGTGAGCATTTATACATATTCAAATTTTGTGTCTATTCAACACATCTTTAGGGGTGGGTGATACTGAGGCATTTACAGCTTTGAGGCTTAGTCTTCCTTTAATCTGGAATAGAGCCTCTGCAGTTTTTTGTTTTGTCATGTTTTGTTTTCTCTTGCATGATCCTGACAATTTTCGAAGACTCTAGGTAAGTCACTTTGTAGAATATTCTCAGTTTGGGCTTGTCTGATGTTCTTCCACAATTAGATTCAGGGTCTACATTTTTGGCACAAATACTACAGAAGCAATGTTGGGTTTTTCCAAAGCATCGTATCAGGAGGCATATGCTATTAATTTGCCTCATTTCCCTTAATATTAGCATTAGTTATGAGTTTAGGTAGCATCTGCCAGATTTCTCAAAATTATTTCTCTTTTAACAAATACCAAAGTATTTGAGAGGAGATACTTTGAGATTACTTAGATGTCCTATTTCTCATCACACTGGTATCCATTTGTTCTTGTATCCACTCATGATTTTTGCCTGAACTGATTGTTGCCAAATGGTTACTTTTAAACTTTACTATTGCTTCAGCATTTCACAGTTGACATTTCTAGTTAAGTTTTGCTTCCTCAGTCTTTTATCATTCCCAGATTTGGTTAGTGGGAGCCCCTTTAAACTGGTTCCTAAGGACAATTTAACTTTTTATTGTGTCTAAAATGAAAGACATGAGATGGATAGATGTGATATAATAAAAAATATATTTGATCTTTGTCCTTAGTTCCTGACACAGAGATTCTAAAACTCTTGGACTGAGTGATGTTAGTTAGCATCTTATAACAAGCTTTTTCCCACTATACCTGTCTTCTGCTGAGATGACTTGGCAGGCCCATAGATGGCTTCCAAATAAGGACTAATCACAAGAAAACGCAAACAGGTAATGAGAGCATAGGGCTTCCCTTGCTTCCCTTGTGATTCAGCTGGTAAAGAATCTACCTGCAATGTGGAAGACCTGGGTTCAATCCCCGGGTTGGGAAGATTGTCTGAAGAAAGAAAAGCTACCTACTCTGGTATTCTGGCCTAGAGAATTCCGTGGACTGCATAGTCCATGGAGTGGCAAAGAGTAGGAAACGACTGAGCAATTTTCACTTCCATGTTCAGAGAGGAGAAGGACCTTCAGCATCACCCTTCAACTTCCAGGCAAGGGAGAGGGGCTGGAGAATGAGTTTAATCATCAATGGCCAATAATTTAATCAGTCACATTTATGTAATTAAATTTCAACTATTAAAAAAAAAAACCATACAACTAAACAACAGAGTTTGGAGAGCTTCCAGCTTGGTGAACAAATTGAGGTGCTGGGAAGGTGATGTGCCTGAGAAGGCATGGACACCCCCTGCTACCCCTAACTCTTGTATCTTGCCTAATGGATCCCTTTCATGTGGATGTTCTTGTGTCATATCACTTATAATAAGCCTTTAAGGGTAAAAACAGTCTATTCCTGAGTTCTGAGAATTCTAGTTCATTCTAGTGAATTCTTGAGCCTGAATGAGGTGGGGAGTTTTGACAGTTTCACAATTTGCAGCCATGTGAGGCAAAATTGTAGTTAGCTTGGGTCCATGAGACTTGGGACTGGTGTCTGAAGAGAGAGCAGTCTTGTGGAAATTAATCCTCATATCTGTAGCATGCTATGTATTCTAAGTCACCTCAGTTGGGTCCAATTCTTTGTGACGCTATGGACTATAGCCTGCCAGGCTCCTCTGTCCACGGGATTCTCCAGGCCAGAAAAAGGAGTGGGTTGCCATGGGGCATCCCTAGTGGCTCAGACTGTAAAAAGTCTGCCTGCAATGCAGGAGACCTGGGTTCTATCCCTGGGTTGGGAAGCTCCCCTGGAGAAGGGAATGGCTACCTACTCCAGTATTCTTGCTTGGGAAATCCTCATGGACAGTGGAGCCTGGTGGGCTATAATCTATGGGGTTGCAAAGAGTCAGACACAGCTGAGTGACTAAATCTGTAGAGTCTGATGGTAACTCTGGGTAGTTAACATGAGAATAGGATTGAATTGTAAGACACCCAGTTGGTGTCAGAGAATTGCAGAATTGCTTGATGTCTGAAAGACCATGGAGTAGGAACTACCTGGTGTCCTAAGAGATGGATACATAGCATTAGTTTCTAATATTTAGCTTAAATAACAAAACTTCTGGATAAAAAACAGGTCTAGGATGAAAATAACCTCATTATTTTCATTCCTTTCTCCTTGTTCCCTGTTACTGTTCAGGGTTGTTGAGGAACAGTAACAGGGAAACAAACAAGAGAAATGAAAGGAAGACAGTAGGGAGCTTTACTTTTCACATCTGGTCCTCTGAGGTCCTGATGTCTCTTCGGCTGTTCTCAGGATCTGATGATCCTCCCACATCTTCACCAAACTGTCATGGAAAATAAGACGACAGACTCCAATTTTATAGCTGGATTTCGTCAATCACAAGTATGTAAAAATGAGAGAGACACTGACAAGCTGGATGTGACTCCTGGCCAAACCTCATTTCCTTAATTGGACTTGCTAGAAGTGCTATTTATATTCAAAAATGAGTCAAGGGATTTTCTTTAGGTACATTAAGTCATAAAGCAAACTGTTCATGGTATTTAGGCTAACATGATAAGTTAGCAAACTTGGAGAATTACATAAAAGAGTGCTGATAGTGCATTTTAAAAGTGGTCACAGTATGTTTGTCCAGGGGAAATGAAACACAAGGATTTCATCAGCTCATTGAGCTCATAACTACATACATGATTATGTAGTTTTGACTATTATGGAGATTGATTTCTTCTTCTAGAGAAGAGAGGAGGCTGAGCCTACAATGAGCAAGACATTATACAAAACAGAGCTACTTTTAAGGGTAGGGTAAAATTGCTGTGGTTGTTATTAAAACATAATGGCCTCTAAAGAAAGTGTCCTGGAATGGGAAGGACAGAGTTTCTCTAATCATCCCCAAATTTTCTGCTCCAAGAGTGATAGTCGCACGCACCCTTGCTAGTTTACAAAAAGCTGTTGGATTAGCAGAAGATTAAATGATGCCACTTTGGTTAATCAAATTTAAGTATATGTGATTGGGTTTCCATTACAAAGCTCCTCTTGGTCCTATAATACACCAGACAAGCTCTTCCTTAGGACTTTTTACTCTCTGTTACCTTTACATAGAACATTCTTCTCAGAGGTATCTGCCTAGATTAGTCAGCTGCTGTACATGTAAAATACCATATACTGGGGAGTTAAGCAACAAATATTTTTATTTCTCACAATTCTGGAATCGGGGAGGTCTGAAATCAGGTGCAGATTTGGTGTCTGCTATGAATTCCTTTCCAGATATGCACATAGCTACTTTCTCATGTTGGGAGAGAGAGAGAAAGAGAAGCCTTTGGTCTCCTCTTCTTTTATAAAGGCACTAATCCCAACATGCAGTCTCCACCCTAATGACCTCATCTTAACCTAATTAACCTCCCCAAAGCCCTACCTCCAAATCCCATCACACTGGGAATTAAGGACTTCGACGTATGAAGCCCCATTTGGGCAGACACATTAAGTCTAACATAATTTCTAGTCTATAGCATAGTTTCTAAGCAAGTTTTAATTGCTACAGGTGAGCCTACTTCCTTCTTCTTCTTCACTTCTTATTGTCAACATCTTCATATGATCTTTCTTTGATTATCCCTTCCTAACTCTAAAGGGCAAATGGGTAAAAGACCAGCTGGATTCAGACCATGAGCTTAGGACTAATGGAAAGGAAAGGGAAAATATTTCAGTTCCTTTCCCCCAGCCTTTTCAATTTTTAATTCTATGGGCTTTGAGAACACCGCACTAGAAATTACCAGAAGTAAACTTATATAGCTTGCCCAATGAGCTGTTACAGGAATTTTTAATGAGAAATGTTATCTCCTGTGAATTTCACTGAACCACTGAAATACAGTCTAATAATATCTTCTAAGGATACCAACTTTAAAGCAGGGAACTACTTCTTAAGAAAATGTCTTTTGCTATGTTTTAATGTATATTAATGTATAATATGTTTAACATACTTAATGTATGTTAATGCAACTTAAATTACAGCAAATTTAGTCACAAGAATCAATTAATTTACACTATCTATTGTCTATTTATCCTAATATATGCATTTAGGATAATTTTAGGTCATTAATTATTGTTTATTCAGGTTTTGAAATTTAATATCTTCTCAATAATTCTGCAAATCAACGTACAACACAGTTCATTTACATAATCTGCTTTTTATTTGTAATTTCTGTTCTAGAGAATTAATAAACAGTGTTTTGTTCTCAAAGTAGCAGATTAATTACCATATTCTTTGTATATCTGCTTATAGAATTCTATCATTAATCATGACACTCTGGTTCAATCAGTTATACAATTATCCTTTTACCACATTCTTGTATCCTGGCTTACAGATTTCTGTGCCATTGATTATTTCACTGTTATATAAATTCCTTTGTCTCAAGGAAAACCCAAACTTCAATAAATAAGAGTGCAAGAAACCCATACTTTAATAAACTAAGAGTACTTACTTTTAACAAATGCAAACAATAACCTCCTACATGTAAAACTTTTCCATTAAAGTAAACCTGGAGTAGATAGTCCCAGTCTATGGCCAAGTAAAAATAATCTTAAGGAAAACAAGTGGAAAAGTACAGCTTGGAAAAATAAGAAGTTTCATTATTGTTAACCATGTAATATACACTTCCAGAAGTTAATGTTTTCCTCCTATTTCCACACATATTTTGTCCAAGAGAAGTGTATAAAACTCCTACTGACTTTGAAAAGGCTTACACTGACAAGTGTAATGTTATTAAACTTCAAAGTGAAAGTCGCTCAGTTGTGTCCGACTCTTTGTGACTCCATGGACTGCAGTCCCTGGAATTCTCCAGGCAGGATACTAGAGTGGGTAGCCTTTCCATTCTCCAGGGGATTTTCCCAGCCCAGGGATTGAACCCAGGTCTCCCACATTGCAGGCATATTCTTTACCAGCTGAGCCACAAGGGAAGCCCAAGAATACTGGAGTGGGTAGCCTATCCCTTCTCCAGCGGATCTTCCCGACCCAGGAATTGAACCAGGGTCTCCTGCATTGCAGGTGGATTCTTTACCAACTGAGCTGTGAGGGAGGCCACTTATTAAACTTCAAAAGGTGCAAGCAATCCTCTAAGTTCACCAACTATTCCCTGAGAATAAAACTATTTACTAATTCCTTGATGATTTAATTGAGAAGTATATTTTAGTTGTACTTGCATCTTTTGGGTTCTTGTCTGACTGAATGGTAAAGACTAGGAGTGGCCAGAATCAGAATTTATAATNCCAACTGAGCTGTGAGGGAGGCCACTTATTAAACTTCAAAAGGTGCAAGCAATCCTCTAAGTTCACCAACTATTCCCTGAGAATAAAACTATTTACTAATTCCTTGATGATTTAATTGAGAAGTATATTTTAGTTGTACTTGCATCTTTTGGGTTCTTGTCTGACTGAATGGTAAAGACTAGGAGTGGCCAGAATCAGAATTTATAATAAATCACTGAAGCCAAAAAGACAGGTACAGGCTTACCTACAGTTGGAAAATAGAGAAGCCCAGTTCAGGAGACATAAAGTAGTGTCTAGTATTGGACAACAGATCATATCCTTTTACTATGTGGTAGATAGACCCTAGAGCTCCCCAGGTGGCAGAGTGGTAAAGAATCCGCTTGCCAATGCTAGAGATGCAAGAGACGGAAGTCAGTCCTTGGGTCAGGAATATCCCCTGGAGAAGGAAATGGCAACCTACTCGCGTACTCTTGTTTGAAAAATCCCATGGACAGAGGAGACTGGTGGGCTACATTGNATTAGCCGCAAAATAATAACCAACCAGATACATGAAGCATAGTTAAAATGATTCAAGAAAGGCTGAAAGAAGAAAAGCAAGTAAATACGAATCATGTGGGGAAAAGTGAGTTTTGTGATATTAATATTAGGCAATTACTAAGTCAAAGCAAAAAGCATTAAAGAAAAAAGATACCTTAAAATAATTTAAAAAAAAATACAACTATAGTAAATATCTCTCAAGGATCTTCATGCACCAAAAAACTGCTTCAAAATTTTAAAAGTCAAAGCTGTAAGAAATCCCACAACTTTTCAAAAATTCCTTTAAGCATTTACAAAAACTTACCATTTGTTAAGCTACAAAAATTCAATAAATTCTAAAGTGTAGAAACAAACACGGGGCAAATTGTTGTTTTTGTTCAGTCACTAAGTCATGTCCAACTCCTTGTGACGACATGGACCGAAGCACACCAGGCTTCCTCATCTTTTGCCATCTTCCAGAGTTTGCTCAAACTCATATCCACTGAGTCAGTGATACCATCTAACCATCTCATCCTCTGCTGTCCCCTTCTCCTCCTGCCTTCAGTCTTCCCCAGCATCAGGGTCTCTTTCCATAAGTTGGCTCTTAACATCGGGTGGCCAAAGTATTGGTGCTTCAGCTTCAGCATCTGTCCTTTCAGTGAATATTCAGGGTTGATTTCCTTTAGGATTGACTGGTTTGATCTCCTTGCACAAATTATATGATCACAAAGTAATAAAATTAGAAGTCAACAAAAATAGAAAACAACAGCAACATAAAATTCTCACAACCATCCAGAAATTCAAAATCCTCTGGTAAAACAATATCAAAATCAAAATTTTATAATGTTTGCAATGTATAGTAAAAACAATGAAAAATAAAGCAGTGCTTAAAGAAAATGCTAGCATTATGCACGTGCATTGCCACACAAGAATGAATAAAAATAAATGTTTTACTCTTGAGAATTTGGAAAGGAGCAATCAAATACAACAAAAAAGAAAAATTGTTTCAGTAAGATTTTTGGTTGAAACCAATATACATGAAGTCTAATACATTTAGGTAATTAATGAATTTTTCAGAGGAAACCTTAAGTAGCTCACCAACTCTCTGGAAGGACCTATGAACCAAGCTTAAAAGCTAAGACCAATATAAAACATCACAGCACTGAACTGAACATACCGTCACCACTGCCAAGTATGGGAAGTGGAGATTGTACCACCGGCTCTGCAAGTTGCAGCATTGGATGTGGACACCACCACCACCCTTATCAGAATGAATCCCTGATAGAGTTGGCATCAGTATTAACTTCTAATTTCTGATTCGGTCTACTATGGATTCATCTGATGGGCAGAGCGGAGATCACATGCTGAAAGGAAATCTGGGAAAGCAATCATCTACATGGCTTTTATTCTCGTAAGATAAAGAGTTCCCCAAACATAGGCAATACATTCAAGACAACTCAAAAATATAACAAATATCACCACAGCCCAATGCATTAGTTTCCCAACGTTGCACACTCTTTTTCCAAAGCTGAACTTCTGAAAATAACATCAATAAGAGCAACGTAGGGCTTCCCTGGTGGCTCAGTGGTAAAGAATCTGCCTGCCAATGCAAGAGACTTGGGTTGGATCCTTGGGTCAGGAAGATCCCCTGGAGAAGGAAATGGCAAACAGCTCCAGTATTTCTTGCTTGGGAAATTCCTTGGACAGAGAAGCCTGGCGGGCTACAGTCCATGGGGTCACAAAAGAGTCAGACACAACTTAGCAACTAAACAACAAACAAAAAAGCACAACCTAAGATAATGCAACATAATTACATTATCCCCTCATATCACTGAAAACAAATTCACCCTCTAATTAAAAAGGGACCCTCTAAAATCTTATAAATGACTACATCTAAACCAGCAAATGGGCTTCCCTAGTGGCTCAGATGGTAAAGAATCTGCCTGTAATGTGTGAGACTTGGGTTCACTCCCTGAGTCAGGAAGATCCCCTGGAGAAGGGAATGGCTACCCACTCCGGTATTCTTGCCTGGAAAATTCCATGGACAGACGGGCCTGGCTGGGTATAGTCCATAGAGTCACAGAATCAGACACAACAGCGCAACTAACACTTTCACTTTTCAAGCCAGCAAAGTCAGGCTAGAAGTCAAATAGTTGGGAAGAGGGTCACTCCCACTTAAATTACATTCCAGGGCTCACATATTGGAGAAGAAGCACTATATATGGGTCCCTGGCTTAGAGCAAATAGTGTATCCTGTAAGACAGTACAAGAGATCTGAATCTTCAACTGGCCATTCTACTAATCCATAGGGACAGATTCTTTTAGAATTGTTCTCAAGACTTGTGAATCCCATGAATCAAAACTGACTTTATTCCCTAAGGAAAAACTCACTGCCATTCTAACTTGGAAGATTTCCAATATACTCACTCTATCACAGAGTTGGCTGTTGCTGTCAAATTTGACACATCGTTGTGGCAGTGACCAACTCAGCCTTGATGAGAAAAGTTCTTGTGGTTGAGCTTAGGCAAAATCTCTGTCCTTGCCACAGTGCTCACTGATATCCACAGAACTGAGTATCTTGCTCATCTGTTTACTTTGCCATGAAGGTCTTTTGTGAACATTCATACGAGACACAAGTATTCTCACATGTTGAATCATTACCCCAAACCTTTTATTACCAACCTCCCCAACCATCTTTTTCCCAGTTCCAGATCATTTAGTCAAACCATTAGGCATATCCGTAAACTGACATATCTAATTCCTTACCTTCAGTGCTCCCAAGCCACAGTTTTTCAATTAACATTGCTTCCATTCTGTTCAGTCTCCCCAGCCACAGCCTGTTGCAATGTTTCATCTTTCATTTGACTTTGTCACAGGAGGAATTCTCAGTAGCATGACGATACTCCATATAGGTTTAACACCACCCCACTTATCACTCTCTGACCAGTTAATAACCAATTTCAAAATTCTATTTTGAGAAGATGTTCTTTAGGGTTGCTTCTGGTACCAACAGTTTCAGCTTGGGTTTTCCAGAAAGCAGAGCCTATGGTTAAATGGAATTATACTATTCCTATACCATTAAGAAATTAACATGTGTGCCAAGTCGCTTCAGTCGTGTCCAACTCTTTTTGCAACTCTATGGACTGTAGCCTGCCAGGCTCCTCTATCCATGGAATTCTCCAAGCAAGAATACTGGAGTGGGTTGTCACACCCACTGGAGTGGGTTCCCACACTCCTGGGAATCTTCTTGATTGAAGGATTAAACACACGTCTCTTACAACTCCTGCTTTAGCAGCTGGATTCTTTACCATTAGTGCCACCTGGGAAGCTCATTAAGGAATTATTCTGTTATACTATTCCATTTGTTAAAATCTGAGGGAGCAGAGATAAGAGAAAAAAAGCCATTTGGGAAGGAAGGAGAGGGAATAGGAGAATGAATTTTTGACCTGGCCACTGCTTGTAGTCAAGAAGTGTAAAAAAAAAAGTGCATTCCCAAATAATCATTTGGTGGTTGGGAGGTGAAAAAATCCATTAGTTGCTTCTTTCAGTGGTTGAAGATTTTCCCCATAGTTCATTAAGTGCTCTGAAATCCCAGGGTGTGTATGCAGAGGCGTGATAATAGGGCAGAAGCAGGAACTAAGAGGCAGGCAGCATGGGCTAGAGATAAGAACTACACACTATAGGTGAAAGGGATGAAGCACATTGTGTGCATACCATGCACACCCATCTGGTTGTGCAGTGGTGAGGTCCGCCAATGCTTAGGCAACTTAGAACAGATGACACCAGGGGCTCTGAAGTTGTTTATTCACCATGTCCGATACACAAGGACTCTAAAATATCTGTAAGTTCTTGATATTCAGGTCTTGGCAATGAAGCATTAGCTGCTCAAAAGTGTCCAACTCTTTGTTACCCCATGTGCTGGAGCCTGCCAGTCTCCTCTGTCCATGGGCTTCTCCAGGCAAGAATCCTGGTAGATTGCCATTCTCTTCTCCAGGAGATCGTCCCAATCCAGGGATTGAACTTGGGTATCCTGCATTTCCATTTCTTTACCGCCTGAGCCCACCAGCAAAGCCTGTCTTGGCAATATTATTTCACTAATATAGTGAGCCAACATAATTTCTAGTAAGATGTTGAGATAATCACTGTCTCTATGGATCATATTGTGGCATGGAGCTAAAGTAAGAAAGGTGCATTGTTATCCCTTCTAGATGAAAGGTAACTTCTGATGTTCTCACTGGAGATATAGAAAAAAGCATTCACAGATTCAGTAGCTACATACCAGGTGCTGAGAGATGGACTGACTGTCTCCTGGAAATAGACCACATCTGAAACAACAGTAACAGTTAGTATTACCACAGAATTACACTTACCCAAATCTGTTTTCATTCTTGCAAATAAATTTGTCTTTGGCTAAGTGAAAGTATGACAAGAATCACAAGCACTAAGTATCTAACTGCTGCTGCTGCTAAGTCACTTCAGTCGTGTCCGACTCTGTGCGACCCCATAGACGGCAGCCCACCAGGCTCCCCCATCCCTGGGATTCTCCAGGCAAGAACACTGGAGTGGGTTGCCATTTCCTTCTCCAATGCATGAAAGTGAAAAGTGAAAGAAGTTGCTCAGTCATGTCCGACCCTTATCGACCCCATGGACTGCAGCCTATCAGGCTCCTCCGTCCATGGGATTTTCCAGGCAAGAGTACTGGAGTGGGGTGCCATTGCCTTCTCCACAGCATCTAACTACTCCTTAATAAACAATTATGAAACTATTACTAGGTGTCAGCTACCTTTTTGAGCAATGGGAATAAAACAGTGAGCAAAATAGGCAAAAATCTTGACCTCACAGAGTTTATGTACTTCAGAGAATGAAGACAGAAATCAAAATGAATAAATAAAATAATATACTTCATATATAAGATTGTATATTTCATGTATACATATACGAAAAAAAGAGAGAACTTGGTTGGGGAAGGGATTAGGAAGGGAGGGGGGTGACATTTTATATCCAGGGGCCAAAGAAAAAATCTCCCTGAGAGGGATGTAATTTGACTGACGTTCACAGAGTTGGAGGAAACAATAAATAGAAAGATCATTAGATAGAAGCATGACTGATATGTGTAAAGAACAGTAAGGAAGTCTTCATGACTGCAGTGTAGTGAGTGAAGTGAGAAGACAGAGCAAAATGACAATGGAAAGGTAATAGGACCAATCACTTTGGACCTTGTGGACCATTGTTAAGACGTCTCATTGGAGGGTTCTGAGCAGAGGAGGAAAATCATCTGCCTTATCTTAAAGATAATTCTGCCAGTCACATAGAGAATGAACCCTCGAGAGGAAGGGGGTGGGGAGAAGCATGGAGCCAGATATCATTCTATTACAGTCACACAGAGAAATGATGGTAAATTTTCCCAGGCAGACATCTTTCTACTTTTAATGGTAGAATTCATCTTTCTGACATTCCTGAAATGTATATAATTTTGATAACTAAGTTTTACGGGGAGAGATAAAGTTTCCACTTGACCCTTCCTACTACTCTTACAAAATGGAGATCTTCCCAGTTGCTCAATAGATCTATTTCAATATTATATTATGGAACAAGTACAATTATCCTATACTGAATTCAGAGTACCACTGGGCCCCCTGGGAGGCAAAGTCAGTTGAAAACTCTACTAATTACGTGACTTCTATAAGAACTTACTTTCACTTGCGGATCATGAAAATTCTTCGTACCCAAGAACTGACAATTAGTTGAGAGAACTATCCAATAGTCTCAGAATAGTTAAGTGTATTCCCTTAAGTGCCTGTTGTTTCTTTGGAAAGGTTAGTAAGAAAAGTGATGTCACTAGTTCAGAATGATGTGAGGTCTCTTCTCCACTGTTCCAGTCTCCTCTTCACTAAAGGGATTCTAGGTATTCTAAACTGACTGAGGACTTGGAACCTAATGCATGCATGCTAAGTCTCTTCAGTCGTGTCCAACTCTTTGAGACCCTATAGACTGTAGATTGCCAGGCTCCTCTGTCCATGGGATTCTCCAGGCAATAATAATGAAGTGGGTTGCCAGGGTCTTCTTCAGGGGATCTTCCCAACCCAGGGATTGAACCCAGATCTCACTATGTCTCCTGCATTGCAGGCAGGCTCTTTACCACTAGTGCCACCCAGGAAACCCCTTGGAATGTAATACAGGGGTTCGAATCAAGCTCCTGTACTCTAGACCTTGATTTAGGGTTATAGAGAATAAATAGTACCTTCAGGAGGGTGCTGCCCATCTATTTAATATACCAGGACCTAACCAACAATTAGCCATCACCAAAGATCTTTGCAGGTTAGATCATTCAGATTACCATTCAAGCCCTGGTGGTTATTAACATCAAACCCATTCTGCCCCTGGTAGTTAAATACCCTATTTGAATGCTCATGCTGCTTTGGATTCCAACATTCCCATTGTAATCAAAGAACTCAGGCCAACTGCATCATCTTATACCAGCATTCCAGGCTTACAGAATATTTTTCTAGAGTATTTTTCAAAGTTAGTGGTGCTCTCCTCATAAATATGTTTCTCCGTGTCTTGGTAAAAGGGAGATCTTCTGGTCCACAAAGTAGACAAGATTAAGTGGACAAAATCACATTTGGTAAGTCCATTCCAGCTTTCTTGTTTAGATTCTTCTCATCAAGAAACAGTGGCATTTCAACTTCATTAAATTTAGGTTACTGTTAAATACATAGTCAACCAGTCAGAGAACTACTCCAAACTGCTTACATACATGAACCCATATACAGAAATCCAGCCTTACTTAAAATTGTTTCTCCCTTCCTATTTTAGTATCTTCACAATCTCTTTCAAATTTTATTCTCCCATTTTCCTATGTAAATTAGCACAATGTTGCAAATGTGGGCAAGTTAGCCTTTTCTTCAGTTTGACTTGATTTAGTCTCTGAGTCAGGCTGGAATTTGATCCTACATGTTCTTTTGAAGACAATCAGAGGAAATGCCAGGGAGAGATGAGCAGACTAGCTTCCCTTGAGAGGTAACTGTCTCAGGAATGGTCAGTAAGGGATTTTCAACTAAAGCAAGAATGTCCTCACTTTACCACAAAAGGAGGATTTGTTTTTTCTGGCAGTGGAAGCTAAGAAAGATTCAGGAACTGAGGAGCTCTGAATCATCAGAAACTTCCCACAAGACCCCATTTCTATTCTTCATACCCTACTCATTTTTAAACAACAACAACAAAAAATCATTTTACTCACACAAGATCTGGTAGGATTGTGAATCTCCCTGATGCCACAATCCTATAATTTGTAGAGTCATATTTGGAGTTTACTGATTACAAAAATAAATTATTTTATCACAGTCATAAATTCGTTAGAATTCCTTGAGAAAATAATTTAGGAGATTTCTTTATTTTTTTTTTAACTTTGCCAGTACAGTGATGAAGCAAAGAGCATACTATTTTAGAATTCCTCATGACTTCCAGGCTGGAGACCAACATAATCCTAATATCAAAATATACATGCAAAAGACTAGAAAAGAAAACTACAAACCAATCATCCTCATGATCTGAGACACAAAATGTCCTCAAAATATTAACAAATCAATTCCATCAAAACATAGAAAATATTTCTGTAGTATAATCAGGTGGGGTTTATCCCAGGGATGCAAAGTTGACTTAATCTTCAAAAATCAATAAGTGAGGGAATTCCATGGTTGTCCAGGAATTAGGATCCCATGCTTCCCTTGTCAGGGGCATGGGTTGGATCCCTGGTTGAGGAACTAAGATACAGCAAAAAAAAAAAAAAAAAAAAAAAAAAAAAAAAAGGGGGGGGGAGGAGAGAAAGAGAGAGAAAACTCAATTAATGACGTTCACTATGTTATCACAGCAAGGGGGGAAATCATATATAATATGACTGGATTTACCGAAAGTATTTGACAAAATTCAACACCAATTCATGGTTTTGTAAAACTGTTGTCAACACACTAGGAATAGAAGGGAAGAACTTCTTCAATTGGACAAATGTTACCTTCAAAACTCCTACTATCATCATAATTGCCATCACATTGGGGCTTCCTTGGTGGTTCAGATGGTAAAGAATCCACCTGCAAAGCGGGAGACCTTGGTTCAATCTCTGGGTTGGGAAGATCCCCTGGAGGAGGCCATGGCAATCCACTTCAATATTCTTACCTGGAGAATCTCCATGGAGAGAGGAGCCTGGTGGGCTATATTCCATGAGATCCCAAAGAGTTGGAAACTACTGAGTGACTAAGCACAGCACAGCACAGCACCATCATGTTTAATGATAAGCTATTGATCACACAAGGAATGGCAAATGACTTCAGTACTCTTGCCTTGAGAACCCCATGAGCAGTATGAAAAAGGAAAAAGATAAGACACTGAAAGGTTAACTCCCCAGGTTGGTAGGTGCCCAATATGCTACTGGAGATCAGGGGAGAAATAACTTCAGAAAGAATGAAGAGACAGAGTCAAAGCAAAAATAACACCCAGTCATGGATATGACTGGTGATGCAAGGAAAGTCTGATGCTATGAGAGCAATATTGTATAACAACCTGGAATGTTAGGTCCACAAATCAAGGCAAATTGGAAGTGGTCAAACAAGAGATGGCAAGAGTGAANACTTTGACATTGTTAGCAACACAACTCGGCACGAAGGTTTTTAGAGAGTAAAACTGATGATTCAAAAAAAATAGTTGGCAGATATTTGCTCAGTTTTATAGATCTTGGGAAAAATTGGGGAGGCAGACACAACACACCACATAGGTTACCCATCTGATCACTTTCATTTCCCTTTCATTCTGCCTCTCCATATATATTTCTGATTATAAAATAATTTTAAATGTTTGGAAAGTGTATAAATATATACAGAAAATACAGTCACTTCTATTTTCACTTTTGCTCAGAAATAATTACTAATGTAATTTCAAGTCTAAATCTGCATATATTTCTGAGTGTGTATGGATCCATCCATATACACTTTGTTTTATTAAAAGTACTATATTTCACACAGTATTTGTAGCCCATTTTAAAATTAATACTTTATAGTATATCAAGTGCATGCATTCTAAGTCCCTTCAGTGGTATCTGACTCTGTGCCCCTGTGGACTGTAGCTCAAAAGCCTCCTGTGTCCATGTGANTCCATCCATATACACTTTGTTTTATTAAAAGTACTATATTTCACACAGTATTTGTAGCCCATTTTAAAATTAATACTTTATAGTATATCAAGTGCATGCATTCTAAGTCCCTTCAGTGGTATCTGACTCTGTGCCCCTGTGGACTGTAGCTCAAAAGCCTCCTGTGTCCATGTGATTCTCCAGGCAAGAATACTGGAGCAGGTTGTCATGCCCTCCTCCAGGGGATCTTCCTGACTCTGGGGTCAAACCTACCGTCTCTTATGTCTCCTTCATTGGTGAGTGGTTTCTTTACCACAAGTGCCCCCTGAGGAACGTAATGTATCAGGCGTGATCACCAAAATAATTAACAACCCATAGAACAGAAGTTGGTCTCACCCGAGTGAGATTACTCGATCATAACTACATAATAAGTGAGGCTCAGAGAGTCTAGTAGGAAGGGCTAGGGCAGCTGGGGTGGAATGGGACACTCCGGTGGCTCCAAGCAGGTGCTCTTTTCCAAGCAGTAGAAATATTTCAATTATTTATTATTTTAATTAAGAGTTCTACCTTTTTTTTTTTAACAACAGTGCTAGGTTCACAGCAAAATGAGGGGAAGGTACAGAGATTTCCCACACACTCCTTGCCTCCACGTGTGCACATTCTCTCCTAATATCAACATCCTCCACCAAAATGGTATGTTTGTCACAACTGATTAATCTGTGCTGACACATCTATACTGACTGAGTGAGTAAAGGCACTCAGTCATGTCTGACTCTTTGCAACCCCGTGGACTATACAGTCCATGGAATTCTCCAGGCCACAGTGCTGGAGTGGGTAGCTTTTCCCTTCTCTGGAGGATCTTCTCAATCCAGGGATCGAACCCAGGTCTCCTGCATTGCAAGCGGATTCTTTACCAGCTGAGCCACAAGGGAAGCCCATACTGACACGGTGTAATCACCCAAAGTCCATATTTAAAAAAATATGGTTCACAACTTTTGATGTTCTACATTCTAAGGATTTGGAAAGATATATAATGACATATAATGACATGTTTCCATCATTATATTATACAGAGTGTCTTCACTGCCCTAGAAATCCACCTATTTACCTTTCCAATCCCACCTCCGCCACCATAATCCCTGTTACCCACCAGTCTCCATAACATTGTCATACTTTCGCCTTTCCCAGAATGTCATAGTTGGAACCGTACTGTGTATAACCTTTGCATATTGGCCTCTTTCACTTAGTAATATGCCTTACTTTCTCCATGTCTTTTCATGGCTTGATAGCTCATTTCTTTTTAGCACTAGATAATACTTCATTTTCTGAATGTGCCACAGTTTGTAAACCATTCACTTATTGAAAGACATCTTCGTGGCTTCCAACTTTTGGTGACTCTGAATAAAACTGCTATAAATATCCATGTGCACATTTTTTTGTGTGGATATAAACATTTGACTCAGGGATCAAACCCTCATTTCTTACATTGGCAGGTGGATTCTTTATCATTGGACTGCCTGGGAAGCCCCTTGTTAGCTACCTATATAGCAATAAAAATATGATATACAATGGCTAGAAAGTACCTGAATATTTGGACATCTTATCCACTACATCTTAATTTTGGTCTCCAGCACTTTTTCCTTTCACTAAATCTAGACCTTCACCATTCATCAAAGGACCATCAGTTCTCAATCAAACTTACGTAAATTCCTCTCGCTGAATCACCTAGTAGCATCTCCCAAATTTGACCATATTAAACCACTTACCATACTGTATTTATATGATTTCCCTAACTATCTACTTCTTTTATCAAGATGTACATTCTGTAAAAGCAGAAATGGTGTTTTAGCCACATTTTGTATAAGTGATATTTGCTGTTTGATAAATGTTCACTAAAATGAACTAAATACTATTCTTTCTCAGATTCTCTAGGAGTCTTATTTATTCATCACATTAATATTTAGGACTCCAAATGATTTTTTTTTAAATATAGAGCATCATGAATTACCATATTACTTTCATTTTCCCTCTGCCAACTCTTCTGTGCTAAGTTGCGTCAGTTGTGTCTGATTCTTTGCAACCCTTTGGACTGTAGCCCACCAGGCTCTTCTGTCCATGGTATTCTCCAGGCAAAAATACTGTCATGGGTTGCCACGCCCTCCTCCAGGAGATCTTCCCAATGAACACGAATCTCCTGTGGCTCCTGCATTGCAGGCAGATTATTTACCACTGAGCCACGGAGGAAGCCCCTGTTCTTCTAGGCAAGTCTAATTAAAAGCCACTTTGGAAGTCAATCAACTCCTGTATCTGAGAGTTTTCGAAAATGTTCTTTTTTAGAAAATTCTCATCAGCATTCCATTCTAGTTACTTAAATGACCACTGGAATCCTATTTTCTTCACAGAGCTTAGTAGTTAGCAATAATGATAACTTCATCTTGCTCTCTCTGGTTGAATTTGGAAACTTATGAACTTGTGCTTGATACTCATGAATTCATTTATTCAATAATTCATTACATCTTTATTAAACTCATACTACCTTCAGATCTGTGGATCAACAGATGAATAAAACATGGTCTTTGCCCTTGAGGAATTCCAAATTAATGGGGAGGCAGGCTCTATACTACAATGTAGTGAGTTTCATAAGATATTTATGTAGAGTGTATAAAAAAAGCACTGTATTGTCATGTTTCCACATTCAATTTCTTCAGAGGCAGGAATCCCCTAACTGAGTTTAGAAAAATGTTTTGCCCCTTGTAGCAAAATAAGACCTCCTAAGTCTTTAATGATTAAAAACAAGATTTATATAACAATAAGAAAAAAACAACCCCTTGAATTCTCCAAACACTGCTTCTTGTCAATATCATAATGCTACTTTGTGATAAACAAGAAAAGAAAAGGAAAAGGAAAATATTTTAAGGTTTTCCAACACTGTTAAATATCCTTATAGTCACTGAAATGTTTTCATGCTGTATCATAAAGAAAAGATACTTGATAATTTACCAGTCTCACAAAAATGAATGTTAGCAAGCCTAAGGCTCTCAAAATCAAACACAGAAAAGTAGCTATAGACCATGATGTCAGTGTGCATAATTACCTTTATATCCTACTGTGAGAAGCCTTTAAGTAAGTGTTCCAGCATACCTACCACCTAGAGCAGATAATTTTCTTAATATACTCCCCCTTTCTTAATAATTTAAGAAAATTATTTTCAAAAATAATGATTAAATGAAATAAATTATGATAATGGCCAGAAAAGAAATCCAGATAGTACACATTCTTTTATTAAATTTCATTATATAGTCATGCTCATAATGAATAATTAATTTTACAGTGAAGAGGAAAGAAGTAATGGCTTAATCCCTTTTAATTACATTTAAGCAATTTTTGAAAAGGGAAAACATATTGGTATATTGCATGAATAAAGAACTACATTAAAATATAATGGCACTAAAATAGCAAACAAGAAAGCTAACAATTTTAAAAGAATACATTTCAATTTTCAAGATATTATTTAAATTCAGGAATGTTTCATGTATGAGCTAAAATTTGCATTTTACAAACAAAAATATTACCCCAGCAGTTCACAGGCAATTTCACTGTTTTACATTTAAAATACAAATGAAAACTCCAAGTGGTCACATAGAATTACATAACTGAAATAACTCAAGGTCTGTGTCTTTGTGTTTACAAACCAGCGTGCTTGCAATGTTTATTTCTGACCCAGTATTTAACAGGAGTATGTAATGCCAATTATAAAAATTCAACCATAACTTCAGAGATTGTTTAGAACTTACACCAACAAAATATTTTTTCAGGGAGAAATGTTTTATCACTGACATTGTTTAGAATTTGCACATTGTGACAATAAAAGCAGATTGCAAAAGTCAGTTTTATTATTTTTAATTCTCCAAAGACAATGCTCCCTATTTGCCAGCTCCTGTTGTAATGCCCTTGGAATAGAACTTACTGGACCACTTACTTAATGGTACTGTCAATTCTACAAGTAATAGTGTTTCATGGTTATACTTCTGTACTAGACACTGTGCTAGGTACTCTTATATGTTACTCTTCAGCCTCACCACAATGTAATAGGGCAAAATACCCTTCCTTATTCTTATTTCAAGGGTGAAGTAACAGTCTTAGGAATACTGAGTAACTTGGCTCAGGTCATAAGAGCAAAGAGCAGAGACAATGTTCAAACACAAGTCTGTCTGANTTGGCTCTCCTCCGGCTCATTCGCTAGTACAGAAGTTGTCAAAAAGAACTGGCAATGCCAAATCTTGCCTCTTCTGTCTACCACACTACTTTTCTCCTGACTTTTACAAGAGAAGGTGGCATTAGAGCATGTATGCTCCTTTCTCGAATTTGGGACTGTGCAATAAAAGTTTCTGTACTTTCTTTGAGTATGTAGATACGATTTAGTGCACATCGGCATAAATGTTGCGAAGATTTTGACCTGAGACTTTATGTGTAGAATGTAGATTTCAGCATTTATATTTCTGTTAAAGTTCATGCTAGGCAAAATTCAAGAGCGGACAACACATAGAAGCATAGGTTATATGTAGTTCTTTAGAGACCGTGGTGAACTTGAAATGTCCCATTTGAAAAGTTACATGATAAAGGATGCATTCTCAACTGTCGAACAGTATGATAGTTTGTCAGTCAAAATGGGAAAGGAAATAAAACTTTACAGTAAACCGTCTTGTCTGCTGTAGCAAAATTTTTTTATTTTTCTTTTGGTTATAGCTTGGTAGTCTAGATATATTTTCCCTAAAATAACCTTGCTGTTTCACAGAGCAGTGTTTAGTTTATATGATCATGTTTTTGATTTAGAGAGGGTGGAGAGTAAATAACTTTAGAGGTAGCATGGTAAATACAAGGCGAAATTTTGAAACACGAAAACAGTGCTCAGTACCCTTGTAGTCCATCATGCTCTGAAAGAACCTCACACACGTAACCCCTTTGTGAAATAAGTATGATATAGCTTATCCATCTGTCTTGTAGATATACTATATTAAAAATTAAGAATGTGAAATGAATTATGTGATACGTAATTAAAATGTATAACCCAGTGTACTTTGTTGGCTGTGTGTCACTCTTTTGGTTTGGAGAAGTGTAAGTATTCCTTAACTGTTTAAGGGCTATTCCTGCAGAAGACATATCTTGATCCCCTGTGTTCTGGCTGTATTTAGACTATACATGGAATTTGGATTGAGGTAAATTTCTTGTGCTGACAGATTTTCTTAGAAAAGTATGGTTAGGGGAAGATCTGGGTTTGGGGGTATGATAAGGAGGAAAGGAGTATCACGGAAAACAATCAGAGAACAGAACGTTCCAGAGTGGGAATCTTGAGGTAGCTAAGAGCCTGTCCCCCCACTTCTCTATCACCGCTGCACATACATACCCATTGATCATGACTGTTCTTTTATGTGGTACATAATGCAAGGTGATACATCATGGAAGTCACCTTCTGTTCTCATTATAGTGTAGAATTCTGAATTCTATATTTCTTCACCTTGCTCACAAAATTTGTTTTAACTTTAATGTAGTTGAAATGCTAAATATTTGCTAAAGTAATGTTTTCTACAGGATGGAGAGTAGTCATCAGATAGATCTGAGTTCATTTTAGGGCTTTACTGACTTAATTCATTGGCCTTGATCACATTACCACTTCTGAGGGATTTTTATTGTCTTGAAGATTAAAAGAAATACACATAAATTAGAATGTTTAGTACCTGATACAAAGTGGGCATTCAATAAAGGGTAGTTGTTATTTTGCACTTGATATCACAAATGTTAAGTTCTGTAACAATTTCAACTTAATTATATAAATCAGAGGGGTTTTTTTTTAAACTTGCATTTTTTACAATAATTAGAATTTCTAAATTTAATAGGTATTATGAATTAAAAAAAGATACCTCTTTGTAAGGTAAGAGATGCATTATTATGCACTGCAAATCTCCCAAACAGTATAGTAAAAAGTTTTCCTCAGTTTACCCAACAAAATCCCTTTAATTTTTTTCTCTTTTAGCACAGAAATGACTGTTCTTAGCACACATTTCAGAAAAAACTTACCTCAGATAAATAATATTGTATATGTGGTGCTTAATGTTATATAGCAAAAGGTTAAAACCTTTTTATCACATTTTCTTATTGAAAGAAAAATGAGGATTATCTAGTAGTGCTTTCAACAAGAAATTGTGTTTGGGCACATCTGCCTGACTTAATACCGTTAGTTTGTGACCCCTAGCCTGTACTAGTCAACAACTATGGGATGGAATCTATCTACATTTGCTGACTACTTTGACTATCAGAAACAGTTTTGAAATAACAAAAATAAATTTTCATTAGGGGAAAATTATAACTTTTACGAAGGTAATTAATAAATTATATATTGTTACATTTATAAAGTATACTTATTAAGAGTATATATTTATCGTATATAATAGAGTATAATACATATTTATTATTACATAAAGCATATTTATATTATTACAACATGACATATTTAAATTATAGACCAAGTAAAAGAATGTATGTGATCAGATATTTTACAAAATAAATTGTCAGTAGGAAAAGTTATAACTTTTCTTTACTAAGATAATTAAGATATTTATTTATTTTATTAGAACGTGACATATTTAAGTTACAGACCAAATAAAAGTGTATATAGTCAGATATTTTCACATCACATCTTTCTTCACATCAAAGCATGTATATTCATATATGAGTTTGGTCATCTAAATATGAAATGTTTTTATTATGTCCTAGATGCAATGGATCAGCTAGAACAAAGAGTCAGTGAATTCTTCATGAATGCAAAGAAAAATAAGCCAGAGTGGCGAGAAGAACAAATGGCATCCATCAAAAAGGTCTGTTCAACACTCTGGATGATTTATCTGTAAATGCTGGAACTTTCCGAGGAAGATAGGGGATTCCCAGGAGTCGTGATGGTAAAGAATCCACCTGCCAGTGCAGGAGACCTAAGAGACTCGGATTTCATCCCTGGGTCAGGAAGATCCCCTGCAATAGGAAATGGCAACCTGCTCCAGTATTCTAGCCTGAAAAATTTCATGGACAGAGGAGCCTGGCAGGCTACAGTCCATGGGGTCACAAAAGACTGAACACGACTTTCAGCAGTTGAAAATTGTATATAACTGAGCACAGCACAGCTGAGGAAGACATTTTAATATTAAATAGTTTGGGGGATATCAAAATGAGAGAAAGTTATCAATAGCTCTTTAGAATTTTAAAATGACTTACAAAATTTAAAATGATTCATTACATTTTAGAGCTTCAGGTGTAGGAACTTTTAAACATTGAAGCATTTTGGTAATTTAGGAAAGTATTTCAATAATCAGTGACTAATCAGAAAGTTACAAAACCATTTAAAAAGTACACCTTTTTCTTTTAATTTGTTTTGTTCTAGTTATGGGGAATTAAAGTTCCCTTGTCTTAAGATCTATTGGGTAGGCCAGAAAGCTCATTCAGCTCATAAAATGTTATGGAAAAACTCGAATGACCTTCTTGACCAACTCAGTATAGTATCTTCCAATTTGGGCAACAGACTGGGATGAAAATTAGCAACCTTGAAACATATTTCATATATTGCTAAGTACCTATGTTGGTAGAATCATAGGAGAACAGAATCCTGACAAGTTTTGTAGTACTTAGAGCTCCCTTCCAGATTAGAATGGGTAGCAGCTCTCCCCTCAAGGTTCGCTTTAGAGATATGATCTAGTTAATTTGGGGACATACTGGAAGAATGATTTACAAGCTCTGGGTTTTATCATGACTTTGCAGTTTGACTTTGTGATGTGGGACATGTCCTTTAATATCTCTGAGTAATAATGGCTCCCTTACCCTTAACCTTCATAGGATTATTCAAGAATCAACTGAGAAAGAAATTTGGAAACTATTCTTGTTATCTGTTTTACCACATGGAGGGAATATTATTTCTGTTAGGAACAAAAACTTGAGAATCTTTTATAGAATTAACTCTTGACTTGCAAGATACCTGGAGGGCCAAGTGTCTGTGAGTATAGGTATCACACATATACATCTTAAAGTCATTCATCATCCGCTTTTCCTATTAGGTTTTTGGTGCAGCACAGCTTGAATATACCCTAAAAACTCTTTACAGTTCATGGAAATGCATAAAATTTAAGAAAAAATAGTTTGCTTTATACTGGGGAGAATTGATACCTAACTTAAAATGAGAGTTACAGAACAACCGCACAATGGATGTACAGGTCAGAAGCCTTTCAGTAGTTGTTTATAATAAGTTTTAAAAATGTAGAGTGTAAATACTCTTCACAAACTAGATGAATCCTGCTGCTAAGTTAGGTCAGTCATGTCCGACTCTCTGTGACCACATAGATGGCACTCAACAGGCTCCTCTGTCCCTAGGATTCTCCAGGCAAGAACACTAGAGTGGGTTGCCATTTCCTTCTCCAATGCATGAAAGTGAAAAGTGAAAGTGAAGTCGCTCAGTCATGTCCGACTCTTAGCGACGCCATGGACTGCAGCCTTCCAGGCTCCTCCATCCATAGGATTCTCCAGGCAAGAGTACTGGAGTGGGTTGCCATTGCCTTCTCCAGATGAATCCTAAATAACATTTATTTTTAAAGGAAAAGAATTACTCTTTGGCTGACATAATTTTTACTAGTATAGCTAGATTTGGGTGGTGTTTATTTATTATCTCTTTTCTAGGAATTCTGAACATCTTCTTTTAATCCTTGGTTGTTGTCTAAAATTTCTAATACTATCCCATCCCCACCCTATCCCTAACTGGATTTTTATGGCTCATGTATAATGTGTGTTCCTGAGTGCTTAGTCATTCAGTCATGTCTGACTTTTTGCAACCCCATGGACTGGAGTCCACCAGGTTCCTCTGTCCATGGGATTCTCCAGGCAGGAATACTGGAGTAGATAACCATTCTCTTTTCCAGGGGATCGTCCCAACACAAGGATTGAACCTAGGTCTCCCTCATTGCAGGTTGATTGTTTACCATCTGAGCCACCAGGGAAGCCCTGTAATGACTGACAGGGATAACAAGCCATGATAGTGAAAATGCAGTTATAGGTCCTGGATATACAGATTTTTAAATTATTAATTTGTTCCTGAAACATGAATGTTTTTATTCAGGATTACTATAAAGCTTTGGAAGATGCAGATGAGAAGGTTCAGTTGGCAAACCAGATATATGACTTGGTAAGTAAAAATTAATAGCCATAAGTATTTGAATTATGGATTATGTTTTAAATGGTGTTGACTTAAATGTAATAAGAAGGACAGACTAAACTGAATTACTGCTCCTTTGATCCCATTTAACTTCAGAGTTCACTGTCCACTTTTTGGTTTCTTTGTGGAAGAGAGCGAGTCCACAGTCAGTAAGTTAAGAACCTTACATTTAGCCATATCTATGTCACTGTAAAATTGTAGCTGATGTTAGGCTTTTTTTTAGGTATTAAATAGGTGTTTTTTAGGTATTAAAATAGGTGTTTAACTTTATTTTACTAATTTTTATCTTCTTAAGGTAGTGTGTTTACTTGCCTGATAAAACATCTTGAGATTGTTTCTGTGGCAGAACTCACCTAAGGGGATTGTGCTGACAGTTCTTGGTAGTCTTGATTAAGGTGAAAAAGGGACTTATTTGAATCTGTTAATAGACAGCTATCTATTAAGTGATATTCAGTAGATAGTACTCAACAACTGGCATATGTGGCAAAACGGGGAAATACAAGATTAAATAAACTTAAAAAATTGTTTTTCTTTTTTTAACAGCAGCAGCACTTTCTTAACAATTAAAATCACTAAGAAGATAGATATATGCAATATTTCTCAGGTTGTTATAATTATAGTCTTTCTTTTTCTTTTGTTTTAATGTACAGCGTCTCCCAAAGTTTATGTTTCAGGAAATGCTCTTTTTTGGTTCTGCCTCAAAGCAAATTAAAGCTGGAGACAAATGCTTCCTTTTGATTTGCTTTAGCATATTGATTCATATCTTATTTTTGTAGTCTTGTCTGGGTACAGTTTTTTTGTTGAACAGGTACATGTTAATATAGGTGTCATTGGTGAGCAAGACACAGATAAAAGGTACATACCCCATATGCTATGCATTGTGAGTGCTACACTAAACTAGAAAATATATGCTGTGTAAAACCACAGAAAAGTGGTTAATTGTTTTTATATAGTGAAAATATTTTAATGACTATAACAACCTAGGCTCTTTTGTTCGCATAGTTACTCTAAAAACAGTTTCATAAAAGATGCTGCCTAAAGACGGGTAGAGTGGGCTGGTGGCTTGATTTACGGTGGAATGAAACCCAAATAAAGTTCTTAATTGTTTTGGTCTTGAATTAAGTCTATAAACATAGAGAAAGACATTTATATTTGAATACGAGGCTAATTTGTTTGGTATCATTCTTTCTCACATATAGTGACTAGTTGTCAATCTTTATGTAAAAACTACCTGCTTTTTAAACCATGTAGCTCTTTGGTTATAATCTTTTGTTTCTATTTTATCTTACTACTTTTACACCTTTATTAAAAGTATTTCCTGCATTAGAAAAAGTATATATAACAAGCATATGCTATTTAAACGTGTGTATCCATCTCTTGTCTACAAACCGCGCTGTTCGTCGACTGTACTTGGAGTAATGGAGTTTTATGTAGTACAGTGGAGGGAAGAAGAATAAATGCCGTAAATGCTCCTGACCCCAAGGTGCCTGTTACCCAGCTGGGAAGACATGCCCACAGTGAACTGGAGAGCTGTTATAGAAACATGTTAGCAAATAAAGATGAATACATTTGGATGTTAAGGGGATCTGGTCAAGATTAAACTAAATCAAGCAGAGTCACTGTTGGCTTCTTAGAGGGTATGAGATGAGTTTTGGACAGAATTTATTTAGAGCCTCAGGTACCTGGATTCCGCATAATATTGAGGGGAAAGCATGTCACTCAGAGGTCATGGAAAAACATGGAATGAACATAAAAATTAGGAGCTTTATGAGGGAGATGGATTATTTAGGCTAGAGATTGAAGTAATTAAGTAGTGGTGTAACAAAGTGAATGCAATGTAATGAATATGTTAAAACCCAAGGACCCGTAGTGGACTCGTGCAGATGTGAATTCAGCCACTTCACTGACAGCAGGAATTTGGAAAAGTGATATAATCCTGGAACTTCAGTTTCCTTATCTGTAAAATCGCAGTATTGATTTGTGCCTTCCGGGAAGATTGGATCAGTCGCTCTCTGGCTCTCTTTCTCTCTTTCAACAGAGAGAGATAGAAATACAGAGACAAATATAGGTACATCTGTATACATACACACATATATCTACATCTGTTTCTGTATCTCTTGCCTGTGTTTATCTGCACACACACCCCCCAACACCCACCCACCTCATAGCTTGGCAGATCGTAGACCCTCACTCTAATAAACTCACTTCATCTCATTTCTCTAACAAGTTTTCTACTTTCCTGAAGCCATTGCATCCCTTTCAGCTCTGCCAAGTTAAACCTATTTTTTCCCCCCATTCTCCTCATGATTTATTTCTAAGACTGCCTTTTGTCTTTTCTCTACTCTTTCCTGTCTCTGTCCCATCCTTTCCCTCCCCTTTCCTTTCTTTTACTTCCCTCCCCCGCCTCTTTCTCCTTGCGTCTCATTAAATACTCATTGCTATTCCAGGTGACCATGATATCCTTATTGTACAATCCATCCTTCTTGAGATTTTATGTTAATTCATCATCATCCCACCTTCGTGGCCTTTCTCAGTCTTCTTGGGTATATTGCTCAGAGTGGTTGGTGTTCGAAAGGGTTCTGTCCTTGACCTTTACTGCTTGTTACTCTGTTCTCTTGGTACTCTTGTAGAAGTAATTTCCTCTCATCTTCATCCCCGGCTCCAGAGGCTGATGAGACCAAATGCCACACGGTAAAGCGTTGTTCTGTCAAATGCCACTTTTCCTCTCCTCCCCAATCCCCACTCACCACCCAAGCTGAGAAACATTTTTCCATTACTTTTCCACGTGAACACTTAGTTTTAGCAATTATACCATAATTATTCTTCAAGTCCAGACTTCTCTGAGTATATTCATCTTATCTGAGAATTGCTAGGCCCTGGAAGTCATTGTATTAAGAGTTAACTCTTAGCTTCTTGTTTTACTTCTGTCACTAACATCATTTCTCATGAATAAATAATTGGTAAAATGTTAAAAATCAATTATGCACCCTCATTAAATTCCTATCGCATTTAACATATGGAAGGTTAGAGTGCTTTGTGCTCCAGAGGTGAATGGACAAGATATAGTGTAAGTGTCAAAATACAATAATTTTTATTTACAGATCCTTTACCAAATAAACAGTGGTACTTCTGTCTGTACAGTTCTATATAGTGGGAGAGTATAACTTTCACTAATTCAGCAAATATTCATAGATCTCCAGATATAAATGGTCACTGATACAGAATGGGCAGTAATGATATAGCTGGGCAGTGAATAGGGCAAACTATTAAATAAGATTATTGGAGACTTTGCTAAGTACTATAAAGAAAATAAACATTGTGGAAAGAGGGGGAAAGAGTGAATAACCAGGAAAGGCAATGAAGAGTCTGCTTATCAGGATAAGCATAGTCCTAAGGAGGGGGCCTCTGAGGTAGTACTTGGAAGGTGAGAAAGAGCCAGCTATGTGACAAGCTTAAGGAAGAACATTTCAAGCAGATGATGGACTAAGTGCAGTGTCTTAGGTGGAAAAGGGTCTGACAGATTAAACCAGGAAAGAGGCCAGTGTGGTTGGTGTGTCATGAAAAAGAAGAAGAGTGGTATGAGAGGGACATGCAGAACCCAACACTTACAGGGCTTAAAAGCCAGTGGAGCAGTGTTCTTAGTTTCAGAGGAGCGGGAGGCCAGTGAAGGATTTTAAACTGAAGCATGGAATACAGTTTAGAGAAGACTGTATGTATGGCTTTGCCTAAACATATTAACATCCGCTGGATCATTGAAAAAGCAAGAGAGTTCCAGAAAAACATCTATTTATGCTTTATTGACTATGCCAAAGCCTTTGACTGTGTGGATCACAATAAACTGTAGAAAATTCTGAAAGAGATGGGAATACCAGACCANTTCTTCGGCATTCCACTTTCTTCACAGTCCAACTCACATCCATACATGACCACTGGAAAAAGCATAGCCTTGACTAGAGGGACCTTTGTTGGCAAACTAATGTCTCTGCTTTTTAATATGCTATCTAGGTTGCTCATAACTTTCCTTCCAAGGAGTAAGCGTCTTTTAATTTCATGGCTGCAGTCACCATCTGCAGTGATTTGGGAGACCCAAAAAATAAAGTTTGTCACTGTTTCCATTGTTTCCCCATCTATTTGCCATGAAGTTATGAGACCGGATCCGTGATCTTAGTTTTTTGAGTGTTCAGTTTTAAGCCAGTTTTTTTTCACTCTCCTCTTTCATTTTTAAGAAGTAGTCCTTTTGTTCAAGGAATACTTATTTTACTTAATAAAGGCCTCATGCAGAAGAGTAAAGCACTGTAAATTCAGATAGTCTCTTATCATGCCTAATTTATAAACCAAACTTAATTATAAGTATTTATATATTTATAGGGCTTCCCAGGTGGCTCACGTGTTAAAGACCCTGCCTGCCAAGGCAGGAGATGTAGGAAACATAAGTTTGATCCCTGGGGCAAGAAGATTTCCTGGAGGAGGAAATGGCAACCCACTCCAATATTCTTGCCTGGGAAATCCCATGAACAGAGGAGCCTGGCAGGCTACAGTCCTTGGAGTTGTAAAGAGTCAGACATGACTGAACATGTGTGCACGCACAGTATATATACCTTTCAGCAGGGTTTCAAGCATCCACTGGGGATCTATGCCATTGAACTCAAGCATTGTCATGTGACTTGTCATATATGAACAGAAGTGGGCCTTTGTTAGTTTGAGCATAAGGTTCCTATGTCTCTCTGCCACAGTCTTACAATGCACTATCCAGAGGCTATCCTATCAGACTTGGACCGAAGTTGCTTAGGCAGTTGTCAATCTGAGATGGGCATTGAGAGAAAGTGTCCTCTGTTGTTATGAGCCACTGAGATTCAGGGATTATTTCCTACACAGCATATCCTAATATGATGTGATTGATAAAATGTTTTTATCTCACAAGCATGGCAACAACTACAAACAAATTGTATCTGGCATTGAGAATGATGTGGAGAGGCAAAGTGGGTAGAAGGAGATACTATTAGACAATCGGAAAGGGAAGCCCAGGATGAATCTGAAGGAACTGAACTTCAATTACATCAGAAGTTATCTGCTTTCTTTCTGGCTTACTTCATTCTGTATAATCGGCTCCAGTTTCATCCACCCATATTCAAATGTATTCTTTTTAATGGCTGAGTAATACTCCATTGTGTCTATGTACCACAGCTTTCTTATCCAGAGAGATGGTATGGGGAGGGAGGTGGGAGGGAGGTTCACGATTGGGAACACGTGTACACCCATGGCAAATTCATGTTGATGTATGGCAAAACCAAAAAAAAAAAGAAGTTCTCTGCTAGCAACTTGATGTAAAATATGTAATCACCTCAAATGGAAAACAGGAACATTATATGCCAATTTTTCTGAAAAGGATGCTTATGGGGTTTAACCACAGAATAAATTTTGAGTTTGATAGGAGAACATGGTGCTGCAGATAAAGATGTTAGGATGTGGTTTTTGGCTTCAGAAACAGAGGGGAAGTGACAGCTTTTAAAGACAGGAGCAGGAAGAAATAACAGAATTTTGCAATGTGTTGACTGAACAGCCTGAATGTGGGTGAAAAAAGAGTAAGGTTGGTTAGTGATGCCAAGGTAAAGTGATTGAAAAATGAACATGCCACCAAATGGTGAGAGAAAAAAAAGAACACAGATAAGAAAAGACAGATGAACACAAAAAGAGGATAGGATGATAGAAAACTTTTGCTTGTGAGCAAGCATTTGGCATAATGAGTTTGCCTTGGTAATTAATATGTAGTCTGTGGTGTACCTTCTCTCCCTTGCATCTAGAAAAGAGAGAAAGGTCACTACTTGGCACCACTTTGAAATTATTTATTTAGTTGTGCAATTGAATTAGCACAGAATTTGAAAGAACATGTACATATAGTGAAAATATAGAGAAACTATGCAGATAAATTCAGAT
>SJYA01000595.1:424402-478049 GCA_006410615.1 Neotragus moschatus | reverse complement strand
AAAAAAAAAAAAAAAACCTATCTTATTAAAATAATTTCCTTCTAGAATCCTGATACTCATAGTCATTAAACACTTTTTTGTGTTCCTTAGCCAGATGTCACTGTCATAAGGCCGTATTAGATTACAATACCTAATAAAGGTGATTTATATATACTGTGATAAAGCTTGAGCTTTTTGTGAATGCCTGAATGGTTTTAGCAGCCTCTTACATTGCTAAATACCCTTGAACTTGCTCCTTTTTTATATCCTCAGATGATTATATTTCAGGCCCACATTTTACCTATAAATTTGAGAATTCCTCATCTGATACTCTAATTAAGGAAATATATTATGTGAGCTTGACCTTTTGATTTGGCTCCTATCCTTATTGTGTTCTTGGAGAATGATTAGATAGAGTTTATGTGCTAAGGCCTTAACTATTTGATTCGCCCTAAAGGTGGATCAAATTTTTATCCAGTTTAAATATAATTCAGAATGTGAAGAATAATTTTCATGATAGATCATCAGAGAAATAATTTGCCATCATTTCCTTTCTTCTGCAGTTTACCCTCCTTATTCACTGTTAGTCGATCTCTTCACGAATAGAAATTTATCTCTTATTGCCATGGTTTTCAACTTAGAACATTGTAGAGTGAGTGCTCATTGGGAAAGGGCAACTCAATATTTAACTCAGAATTTGTCAGTATTGGAAGCCGTAAAATCATGGAAAAACTTTTAAGAAGCTATATTTAGTTCAGTTTGAGTCCATCAGGTGACACATTTTGAAATTTGAATATTGGAAAACTGGGAGAGACGAGAGAAAGGCTAAAGGATTACAGCTCTATGCAAAAATAATTAAAGACTGAGGATTTATTTGTTTCATTCAGAGGCCAAGTGTGACTTAAATGTTTTTGTGATCTTAAATATGTTGAAAAATAATCTTGACAGAATTTCCTTTGTCTCTGAAAAGGTCAGAAGGATAGTACATTTAAAGAGGTTATGCTTTGGGGTTGTAAGTTATGATTTAGGGTTGTAGAATAAGGAAACGTCTGTGGCTAGCATTTATTGACATTAACTGAGGAACAAATCAATAATTAGGCTTTGTGGTCAGCCTTGTGTTAGAAACCTATGGTTAATGGAAAGTTTCTCAGTTGGCTCAGTACCCTGTTTACTACTATAAATCAATCTTAGCCATCTTATAGGGTCAGGTGGAGGGATGGAATAACTTAGATTCTTGATTTGCCTCATACCTGTGGGGCTGTTATGGTGATCAGCTAGGATTGGTGCTTTAACTGTTCAGAGTCATGTGTGGGGTTGGCCACAATGTTTGTTTATTTTTTTCCAAATGGTGATACAGGAAAACCTGAAACGAACTTTTTGACCAACCCAATAGGTAGTAATAGCTTTTAGTCACGCTCAGTTCAGCTCTTGTTATGACTGTTTGATACTGTTTTAAATATTCTGGTGCTTTAATAGCTAAAGTTAAATCTTGTGATCTGCTTCCTTTCCAGCTTCAAATTTGATTTAGTACAACAATGGTGAATCGAATAAAAAGAATTCTCACCATCTGATAATTGCTTATAATAGTAATCAGTTCATAATCTTTTAATCTACCAGGAGGTAGGACTGATTGGAAGCTACCTTACAAAACTCCCCAGCATGGTGTGGTTGAGGCTTTTCTGTCTTTATTTTAATTATGAATTTTGTTTTTTGAGTTATTAATTCTTTGGGTCCTATTGCTTTTTCTGAGCTATCTAATATTGGGAATTCATTCGTTATTTCCATATTTTCAGGTATAATAAACCTTATTAGTACTGTCTTTAACATAATTAAGTGGCTCTTAAATGCAGAGATGGAATGGGTTAGGGAGGTATGTGTCCTTTCTTCATTTCACCCCAACCCCACCCTCCCAACTGAAATTCTAACACTTGTCTTCCGTGCTGTCTACACCTATGCAGGCATCACTTCCATACTGTCTACACTGGTGACAAAAATGCTTTCTGTCTTTGTGTCTCCATACAGTCTTTAGTTCTTTAATTATTACTCCTTCCTTCCATCTATTTGAAGCCAGTCCATTCTTCACTAACATATTCATAGCTCCTTTATGCTTACAAGATCCCAATATTATGTTTTTTCTTTATGTGCGACTTCTGACCCTTTGTTTTCTTTTTGTTACATCTAGGAGACTTTATTTTTTGTTTATACCGTTATGTTAAAAATCTTATATAAATCTTGATTTGTCAGTTAAGTGTTAATTCCTGTGAAGGCAGGGATTCTCTTATTCTTCAGGTATTGTCCGTTTACCCAGCGCCATGCACACAATAGGAACTCAATATTTATTAGCAGTATAGTTGTAGGTAAGAAAGGTGGTGGGGTATTTCCATTGCATTAAGTAGACTTGGAATTTAAGCATGAGTATTTTTTCTGATTTCCCTTGAGATTGAATTTTGACAATGTAAGTGATATTCTTTAATAAGAGGTCTGTGTTCACACTTTATTATTGAAAGGACAGTTCAATTATTAAAGGATGCTCAGTTACCTGCAGGTTCTTTGTAAAGGAGCATGTGTCTACAATATATGACCCTATGCTGCTACTGCTGCTGCTAAATCACTTCAGTCGTGTCCGACTCTGTGTGACCCCATACATGGCAGCCCACCAGGCTCCCCCATCCCTGGGATTCTCAAGGCAAGAACATTGGAGTGGGTTGCCATTTCCTTCTCCAATGCAGAAAAGTAAAAAGTGAAAGTGAAGTCGCTCAGTTGTGTCTGACTCTTCGCGACCCCATGGACTGTACCCTACCAGGCTCCTCCGTCCGTGGGATTTTCTAGGCAAGAGTACTGGAGTGGGTTGCCATTGCCTTCTCCAATATGACCCTATAGGATTTTAAATATTGTAATTACAGCTTCTACCAAGCTCTGAAAAATAACACATATGTGAAGATGGAAGGAAAATTGGGCTTTGAATTATTGAAAAGTCACAAACCAGCATCCCAATGATTGCTGTTAATATAAAAAATATAAATAATAAGACAATATTTTTATGTTTTTTCAATTTGAATTATATTACTTTCAGTTAAGAAATTGGCTCCTGCATGTGGAAATTCAGAAGGCAATGTTAGGTATAAACAGTGAAGCACAATTTGTTACAAACAGATCAGAGTTAAGTCTTGTTTCTATAATGCATTAGCTATTGAATTTGCAGGTGTTGCTTAACCTTTCTGAGCCTAGTTTCTTCACTTATGAAATAGAGACAGTACTATCTCAAAAGGTTTGAGCAAGGACTAGAAAACATAGTCCTTTTAATGCACCAAACGCATTTCCTGGCATTTAACACCCACAGACTGTCATTTGGTACTCTTCTTCCCTGCCTCCTCACTTAAGTACACATAATTTCATTGAAAGTCTTACTTAATTTTTTTGCCCTCTGATGTATTGGAGACATTTTTATATTTGTAAGAAAATTACTCTTAATTATGACAGTGATTAAGAGGGACATTAGAATTTGAAAAAAGATATTGCTAATAATATGACATGAATATTTTTCAAGACTTTGTTTTTCATTTTTTTGATTTGACTTCAAAGCAGTAAATTTGAAAAAGTATATAGATATTTAATATTAAGCTTAAAAAAATACATGAAAACTTGTTGCTAGTTTGAGGTATTATAAAATTTTCAGAAATCAGTCCAAAGATCTCTAGGTGAATGAGAATATACAATTTTGCCACCTTAACCAAGTATGACAGTATTTCAGTAAAACCATTTTGACCAGGCTTTTTGTGGAATGGAACTTTCTGGCTAAAAACCCCTTTTGTTTCAACTCTTTACATAAATGTTTACAAGTATAATGGTATGCTTTCCTGCCTTAGAGAAATGTATGTGTAAAGTATAGGAGGCTCTTTGTTTGTAGACTGAGGATCTTTCATTCCTTACTGTAAGTAACAGTTACTATGGTCTGGCAGTGTGGATGGTCTTGTTAGAAGGAGGAGGAGATTAGGCTGAAAGTAATCCCAAAGCATATATGAAAAGTTTCCTACGCCACCCACCCCTCATCTTTGCTTATGTTTCATAGCCTATTTCCTCCAAACATTTTCTGACAAATTGCCATTCTAGTTTCTTAAAATGTATTCAAGGAGACTTGGGAGGTATTTAGCCTAGCAGCCTCATTTTGTAGAATAAAAACCTGTAGTGTAGGTAACTGACTTGCTCAAGGATCCAGAGCAGATGCCCTAAAAGAAGTAAAGATTCAGGCTTCCTCATTAAACCGACACTTTGCTAGTGTCCCAAATTGTGGTGGTTATCTTTGATCTTCTTTGAAACAGGTAGATCGACACTTGAGAAAGCTGGATCAGGAACTGGCTAAATTTAAAATGGAGCTGGAAGCTGATAATGCTGGGATTACAGAGATATTAGAGAGGCGTAAGTAAAATTTACCATTTTCCATCACCATTGGACAGTACATGTGCACATCACCGAGGAGACACTGGTTCCGCAGAGACTTCTCAGATCCTGCTTCTAGGTGGGTGGTGGCACCTGGGTGGGATCGCTTGGTCCCCAGCAGCTGGACTGTTTGAGTTGTGGATACTTGGAGAAATTATGTATCGTCCACTCACTCTGTATGATGATAACATATTAAGTCATTTTCTTTTTTTGATAATGTACATATGCCAGTAAGATGAATGGTAGGAACAAAGATTTAAAGAAATGTAACCATCTTAGAAACAAGTCAATCAGCTGGCATTACATGGTTTGTTTAGGCACTTACGTGTTGAGGAAAGTGGTTATTTTTTGTTCTTAAGAACTTCCTTAAAGCTTTCCCTCAGTTATGTTACTAAGAAAGATTTTAATGAGTTCTTCAGCACCCCCTCTTTTTCTCAAAGAAGGTTTTCCTAAACTTCTCTTCTCAGTAAGAAGCCGTTTTCATATTTCTCTGCAATGCATGTGCACATCACCAAGGAGACACTGGTTCCGCAGAGACTTCTCAGATCCTGGTCCTTGGTGGACAGAAGCACCTGCTGGGATCACTTGGTCCCCAGCAGTTGGACTGTTGGGACTTGAGCTCCTGCTATAATTTACTCTTATCATTCCTAGGGTTTAACTCAGGAGATTTCCCCAAAATGGAGACATGAGCTCTGTTTCTTGAACAAATTTAGCCCTTCAACCTAAATAGATGGTACCATGGTAAGCCCTGAGTAGGCACTCAGTAAATGTTAGTTGAATCAAGTCAGTATTATGGCCAATTTCTAGTAAAATTTAACTGAAGGTTCAGGCATCTCTTTTCTTGGTACATAGCAGTAGCAAGAACATATACCTGGTTCTACACATGGATGAAAGGTTTCTTTAGAATGTTAGGTTATATATATCTGTATTCATATATGCTCTACAGGTCAGCTAGGGCAGCAACAACACATGAATGCGTCTTGGTACAATAGTTGCATTTTTGTGTTCCAGAATAGGTCCATCGCTTTAGATGATTATCTAATTTATTTGTGGTACTTTCATTCCAGGAGAATCCTATCTGAGGATGANTTAGAATGTTAGGTTATATATATCTCTATTCATATATGCTCTACAGGTCAGCTAGGGCAGCAACAACACATGAATGCGTCTTGGTACAATAGTTGCATTTTTGTGTTCCAGAATAGGTCCATCGCTTTAGATGATTATCTAATTTATTTGTGGTACTTTCATTCCAGGAGAATCCTATATGAGGATGATAAAAATCTTGAGACAAAATAAAATGTTTTATTTTCTTGAAATGCTGATAATAGCTGTGAGTAGCAGTAAATCCATGTGTATTCAGTACCTCAGGGAGGTTAATGAAGCATCCTCTGTAAGGACACAAACATGTGAAAGTCATCAGATCAAGTTATGAAAACTGCTCCACCCTGTGCCCTGCCATAATTTCATTTAAAGGGACCAAGATAAACTGAGGACATTTCTTTAAAAGTATTTTAAAGCTTGGAGGTAGAGATTCTGTGCATCACTTTTCAGAAGCAAAATCCCTAACTTCTTTTAGAAGTCTTTACATTCATATGTCATTTTAATGATCAAAGAATATTTTTTCCTATAGTAATGTCCCATCGCCTGATACTTTAGGATCTCCCATTAAAAGGTCTTCAACTCAGTTAACACTAGGTTGAGTTTTTCAAGTCTTATCAGTAATGAAATTATAACATCCATTTGTCCACTTATGTGGTACCAAATGTGAATTCCTTAGTGAGACATTAGCATCCCTTGACCCATTTTGTACTTAAAGGTGAATATTTAAAAATGGATTACTTACTGTTTAGAAGGAGGATGAGATTGGCACAGGGTAAAATCAGCAGTGATGACCCTCTAATGTGTTTGAATAAAATGGTACAGGCATAGACCTCAGAGCTTGCTGGTCCTCTGCTGGTTAAGGGTCCACAGTCCTGTAGTTGATTGATGTGTAAAGTTCTGTGGTGACATCTCACGGCAGTGTATCTCTGTGCTTCTCTCTCTTTTTTTTTTTTTTTTTTTAGGATCTCTGGAATTAGACACTCCTTCACAGCCAGTGAACAATCACCATGCTCACTCACATACTCCAGTGGAGAGTAAGTTTGATTTAGGAGAGCTAAAATCTTAAAAACAATTAAAAATTCATTGTATCATATATATATTCTCTTTCATTAGCTCTGCACAACCGATGGAAAAGCAGATATCCTCCCCTTTCTTTTATCTTGTGCAGTAGTTTTTCATTGCAACTTTTGGCAGATTTATCATCTTCATTTGGGAAGAGCATATTTGATTTGGGAACAGGTAGTCTGTGTTGCCTGGCATTCCCAAAGGAAGAATGTGTTGTACTAACAGCAGTGTATACTCTCTAGATACAAATAACCTGATTCTCTCTAGGGAGTGTTCTTTTTCATCCTTTCTCAAGTGCTTAGCCTACTACTGGCATATAATAAAGTTTCAAGTGATTGAGTTAGTGAGTAAATGAGTGGTTTAGTCAGATGCTAGCTGACTAGATTGACTGTATTGATGCCTTTTGTTGACAAATCAATTTGATATGAAAGGTTGATTGAAAAATATTTTAAATTGTAGGTAATGTTTTGAAAAAAAATTCTCTCATGTTATATGTGAAACCAGTATGCATCATGGCTTACTTCACTGCTTTGCTACTGAAGTTTTTTAAATGTCTGAGCAGTCAGCTGTTAATAAGACATGTGGCACAAAGGTTCTGTTTCTCTTATCTTCTCAGAAAACAATGTTGTTTTGGTTTATAATCATAAGATGAATGTATTATGCCTTGCCCATAGTTCTCTAAAATTTAGTAACACATGAATTCTTTATTTATATTCAGAAAGGAAATATAATCCAACCTCTCACCATACAACAACAGATCATTTACCTGAAAAGAAGTTTAAATCTGAAGCGCTTTTATCTACCCTAACATCAGATGCCTCTAAGGAAAATACACTAGGTAAGTTTAGTATCTTAAATGTTATTGTTTTCTTTTTTGGTTTTTATTAAAATAAAGGGGAATGACAGCATTTAAGGTTAATTATACAGATTCTTGATTTAGGTCATACCTGAATGGACTAGTGGTTTTCCCTACTTTCTTCAATTTAAGTCTGAATTTGGCAATAGGAGCTCATGATCGGANGGGGGGGGGAAGGGGGGGGGTCTGGATTGGGAACTCAGGTACACTTATGGTTGATATATGTCAATGTATGGCAAAATGAGTACAGCATTGTAAAGCAAAACAAACTAAAAAATAAAAATTAAAAAAAAAAAAAGAAAAAGGCCCAGTAATCCAGATATTCCTGAACCCCCCCCCAAAAAAAGACTCTAGTAGAAATAATTTGATGTGAACAAAAAGTTTTCTTGCATTGTATAGTTTCATTTTTATCCTAGTTTTATGATAGCTGATGTTTAAAGAAATAAATATGCAGAAATTTGATAGGAAAAATCAAAAATAGATTCATACGATCTTGTGTAGATCGCTTCTCACAGTAATTGCTTAGGAAACTCATTTTCCTGACTATAAGTCACAGCTCCTGCTGGGACAATACTTTATTCTTTCTTNTGTGAACAAAAAGTTTTCTTGCATTGTATAGTTTCATTTTTATCCTAGTTTTATGATAGCTGATGTTTAAAGAAATAAATATGCAGAAATTTGATAGGAAAAATCAAAAATAGATTCATACGATCTTGTGTAGATCGCTTCTCACAGTAATTGCTTAGGAAACTCATTTTCCTGACTATAAGTCACAGCTCCTGCTGGGACAATACTTTATTCTTTCTTCCAGTTCCAGGACTTTCTCTGTTGCCTCGGAACTTAGGTTGCCTTGAGTTTGTTCTCTTCTGTGCTGGCAATCTATATTCCAAATTAAGTTACCCATCCTGTAGTTACCTCGTAACTGGGTAAAAACTGATCCTAAATCTTTATGTAGAATAAATCACAATGACGAGCATAATGGTTTAAAACAAAATAATATTAGGTAAGCCAAAATAATGCTGTAAATGGTAAGACAAAAGAAAATATGCATATTTATATATATTAATAATATCAATGGCTGCCTTTTTTAAGATGAAAGAGGGACGAAGGACATCAAGTTTAAAAGCCAGTTATGAAGCATTTAAGAATAATGACTTTCAGCTGGGAAAAGAGTTTTCCATGCCCCGGGAAGCAGCTGGCTATTCATCATCGTCAGCGCTCATGACTACATTAACACAGAATGCCAGCTCATCAACAGCCGACTCAAGGAGTGGGAGAAAGAGCAAGTAAGTTTTATTGTTATAGTAGCTCATACCTTTTATGAGTGTGCAGACTACCTAGCATCCAGCTGGGCTTCCATGTAGTAAAACAGAGGCAGCTTCCCAAATGGCTCAGTGGTAAAGAATCCACCAGCCAAACAGGAGACCTGGGTTTAATCCCTGAGTCGGGAGGAAGATCCCCTGGAGTCGTAAATGGTAGCCCACTCCAGTATTCTTGCCTGGGAAATCCCATGGACAGAGGAGCCTGGCAGAAAATAGCCCATGGAGTCACAAAGAGTAAGGCGCAACTCAGCACACAGACACAGACACACACAGACACACACACACACACACACATACACACACACACACACACACACACACACACACACACACACACACATATATATGGGTCAGGATGAACTCTGGGGAGGTGGGAAGGCATGACATTTACTTCACACTGACTTACTTTGAAAGAGATAAAGTCCTTAAAAAGTTCTAAGAAACCTTAATTTTTCTAAAGTCTTAAATTGGGGTTATTAATAGATGACCTCTCATTACTTTCTTTTGTTCATTAAGATAAACCATTTAATGAGACCTTTTCTAACTTGTAACCCCTTATTCTGCCATGTGTTTCTGGTCTTCATTTTAATTAAGAACAAATTGTCTTAGTCCTTGGTATTATGTCTCCTGAGTTGAAATTATGAAAATATCCCTAGATTTTGTAGATATGACTCTTAGGATGATTGTATGAACTCATTCATGTGAAAGGGGCTTCGCAGGTAGCGCTACTGGTAAAGAACCTGCCTGCCAGTGCAAGAGACATGACCCTCGTTCCAGAAGATCCCCTGGAGGAGGGCATGGCAATCCACGCCATTATTCTTGCCTGGAGAATCCCATGGACAGAGGAGCCTGATGGGCCACAGTCCACAGGGTCATAAAGAATCAGACACGACTGAAGCGATTTAGCACACATTTGAAAACTTAATAGCATTTGGCACCATCTTTCCAAAGTACCTGCATGTGTTAGGTGTTCATACATAATGAAAGTTCAATTGCTAGTCCCAAAGAATTATATCGTATTGTATCAACTTATTTTTAAAGATATTTTCTGTCAGTAAATGTATTTTCTGTGTTCCTGTGCTTCCTGTGGATGAATCTCTAAAAGAATAATCAATGTAGAATTACCACCAAAGTGCTAAATATCTAAACCCTAAATATCTAAAAATTCGTTTAGTGACCCAAATTTATTATAACTGCTGATGATAAAGTTTCATATTTTTAAAACATTAGCATATGTGTAATGGTAAATTTCTTGTGAATTTTAACACACTCTGCTTCATGTTCTACACAGGTGAGTATTCACATATCAGTTGATGGTTATTTCATCAAAAGCTTACGTGTATTTGTATTTTTTATTCTGATCAAGAGTATTCAGTTTGCTTAAAAGTACAAAGAATGTCTGTATGGAAGCCATAACTAATTCTTAAAAGCATTGCCTACTCTTTAAATCAGTGGTAAGAAGTAATAGATTAAAAGTTTATTCCGAAAACTTTGAAATATTTTAAAAGGAGTTTTTTTAATATCTTTGTTTTCCAGAAAACAAGAAAATTTGAAACAAAAATAACCTATTATGAAACGTGTTGCTCTTTTTGCTCTAAACAGTTGTACTTTTAAATCCATTTATCAGATGGCTTGAGGGTTAAAGAGTATTTTGTATATTTACTCTTATTTCATTTCATGCCATTAATTAGAAGTTATTCTCAATTAAGTTCTTCTGAATGCTGAACAAATAAAACTGATACTGCTTTTTCAGAAACAACAACAAGTCTTCAAGCCAACAGTCATCATCTTCTTCCTCCTCTTCTTCCTTATCATCATGTTCTTCATCATCAACTGTTGTACAGGAAATTTCCCAACAAACAACAGTAGTACCAGAATCTGATTCCAACAGTCAGGTTGATTGGACTTATGACCCAAATGAACCACGATACTGCATTTGTAATCAGGTAAAAGTCTGACATGTCTTTAGTAGCATAATCTGAATAAAGTAGGGAAAGAGCTATTTCATTTTTTTAGTGTTCTTTTTACTCTAGTAAAATACCTTTGGTTTTTTATTACATCCTCTTCCTGCTTCTGATAAAAAGACATGTTCATGATGACTGCAAAACTACCCCAAGAAGGCCCTTGCAAACTGTCTTCCGGGGTGCTTGATGGAAGTAATGAATGAGATCTCTGTGAATACTGCGTCGCACTCTCTCTCATCCCTCTCATTTTGTGCTCTTCAGAGCGCTAAGATTTTCTGTCAGAGTATAGAACCACTTAATATTTTGCACAGTGGAATTCTTTTCCTTTGCATATCTAAAAATAGATAAATGCCAAAAAAGGAAAGCCAGGGGAATCCGTATATCTTTAATTACAGGTAGGTTGTTCTACTTTATGAGGAAATAAATAAGGCTGAATATTAAACAAAATCTTTAAAATACATTTACCTACTATGTGAGAGACCCATCTTACTTCTTGTCCTTGTGAGTTGGTATCCACATACTCTCCAGCTAGTGATGAAAAGCAAAAAGAAAAATGAGAAATGACATGTAATAAACAGATAATTTAGAAGTTTCAATAAAATGGACTATTAACTGCAAAAATATATATGACCTAACATGACCCAAGAAAAAGTAAAAAAAAAAAAAAAACAACAAAACTTTATGTATATAACCAAGAAAGAAACTTAAAATCTTTATTAAAGGAACCACTCAAAAAATTAACTCCTTTGTCAAGGTAGTTTATAGAACAAGTTTTTATAGACGGTCAAAGAGCATGTAATTTCTATGTTATCCTGCTGTACACCCCTGCCCCCAAAAATCCTTCAGAAAAAAAAAACGATAAACTGTATAAAGCTACATGCCCTGTTTCTCAATTCAGTTGTATATTTTGTGTGTTTCCCTCTATTATCTTTACAGTATCATAAACAATTATTTGAATTTAGGTGCTTGTTATATAGTCATAATAAAAATATTTAATTTTCTTTTAACTAGGTATCCTATGGTGAGATGGTGGGCTGTGATAACCAAGATGTAAGTATTAAATTTTTCTACTTAGGAATGAAAAAACAGGTCTCACATTATTATTACTGGAATGTATATTTTTTGTTTAGTGTGTCTCTCAGCCTAAGGAAACAGGTTTGCAGTTATGTTAATTATATTAAGGTTGGAATATTCCTCCCCCAAATAAGATAGTGTCCCTTAATGTGTTCCCTATTTTAACTTTTTTAAAGCTAATTTTATGGTTTTATGTGCAGATTACATTTCTCAAAAGGCGTCAGGTTGTATGAAAATTAGAAACACCCTTTTCCCCTTTTGCCAAAGAATTCTGTGTTTGCTAGGATTTGGTTCTCTTATCACAATGAAGAATTGGAACTTTAGAGCAATACTTTCTTTCTGGAAAAATGATGCAAAGGTGAGGGTTCTGATATGGGTTCTTGTTCTCCCCTTAGTGTATATTCCTGCTGTGCTCTGCAGGTGTCAGGCAATAAGAGCCATTTCTAATATAAAAAAATAAGGTTTGGAAGAAAAGAATTCCTGTTTATTTTCCTTGAAGCTTATTTTGGGTTAGAGATATGTTTTTCTTGAATGCTGAGAGTATTTTTGTCTAGTAATTCCCACTCCCTTCTTACTGTCACACTGCTCAGCTCCCTTTTGTCCATCTTTTCCTCCAGAGAAGTGACAGAAGCCTGAATTCTAAAGAAGGGTTAATCAATAATGTCAGGCTCCTAGGTTGATAATAAGAGTTTAAAATTTTTAAAACAATTGGAAGATTGATCAGGGTTGACACACAGAAGTGTGTACTTCCCTGACCTGCCAGGTTCCCCATAACATGGTTCACATAGAAAAGGCTCTTCTTCCACCTCCCTCTGCAGACCCAATTATGGGCTGTTCATGATGACTGCAAAACCGTCCCAAGAAGACATTGTAAACTGCCTTCTGGGATGCGTGGTGGAAAAGATGAATGATATTTCTATGAATACTGCATCACACTCTGTCTGATCCCTCTCATTTTGTGCTCTTTGGAGTGCTAAGATTTTCTGTCAGAGTATAGAACCACTTAATATATATTACACAGTGGAATTCTTTTCCTCTGCATGTCTAGAAATAGATAAATGCCAAAAAAGGAAAGCCAGGAAAATCCTTACATCTTTAATTACAAGTAGGTTGTTCTACTTTATGAGGAAATAAATAAGGCTGAATATTAAACAAAATCTTTAAAATACATTTACCTGCTATGTGAGAGACCCATCTTACTTCTTGTCCTTGTGAGTTGATATCCACATACTCTCCAGCTTAACAAAATTTAATGATTTGTGTTCATTATTTTAAGATTATGGGAGTAGATTACGTGAAGCTCAGAGTTAACAAAGATGCATGTAACTTTTTGTGTCTCCATTTTCTCATCTCTGAACGCTACCAGTTGGACTAAATGATCTATAAAGCCATCTCCTGGATGTCTAAATTCTGTTCCCATCAATCTAATTATGAACATTTAATCTGCTGGGCGGGCATGTTTTAACATACTTCTAATCTTTTACTAAAAACTACTTGGCTTTTTTGCATTCTAGTGCCCCATAGAATGGTTCCATTATGGATGTGTTGGATTGACAGAAGCCCCCAAAGGAAAATGGTACTGTCCACAGTGCACTGCTGCCATGAAGAGGAGAGGCAGTCGGCACAAATAAGGGAGTCCATTTCGTTTGTGGAAGAAAAAAGCTTCAACATTTTATGTAAGACTTTAAAAAAAGAAGAAGCAGTGCATTTGCAGGCAACCACTTAAAGGATTTACATAGACAATCCTATAAGATCTTGAACTTAAATTTTATGGGTTGTATTTTAATAATGTAAGTAAATTATTTATGCACTCCTGGTGTGCTCCAGATATTATTCCAGTTAGCCTTGGATTATTTCAGTGGCCAACATATGCAGACATTTGTACTCCTCAACCATTTTCTCCAAGTAATGGGCATTCTATAATGTAGACTTCAAAGAATTCCAACGATGAAGATTTTAAGAAAAGTATTTTATATTCAACAGGTATGTTCTGCTGCATGTACTGTACTCCAGAGCTGTTATGTAACACTGTATATAAATGGTTGCAAAAAAAAAAAGTGCTTCTAAAAAGATAATGGTTTTTTAAATGCCTTTATAATAAGCTTTGTTTCTTTGTGAAACTAAATTCAGCGGGCTGAAGGAAATGGTTCTTGTGATAAAGTGGGCTGATGTCCTCTAGAGTACCTGGGTACATAAACAGAAACTCCTGTAGGTAAAAACGAATCTGGGCCGTTAGTCTTTATATGTTTCTGTATCCAGACAGAGTGCAGTTCATGAGGGTGGGGATGGGAGGGCTGAGGGGAAAGGGTGTTAAAGTGATAACATTTTTATACCAAATGTGTTTATTTTTTTGTGCAAGTAATCCTTAAAATTGGAATTGTATTAGGTGTTAAAATAAAGTTTTTAAAAAATTACTTGTATTTATACTTTACACACTTAATAATGAAAATTTCTTAATTCCAACTAACTTCCAGTTTTCATAATCTCAAAAGGACAGAGGCCCAGGACACAGAATGCTGCGTAATCTGTTATGTCTTTAATAATGCTTGGAATTTGTGATACAAAAATAAGAAAAAGACATTTTTATGTAAATTTGAAATGCAAATGTATTTTTCTAGAACATCCCCCTGGCTTTTCCTTCCGTCTAAGGGACATGAAAGAAGTCTAATTGCAGCAGACAAACGGAAATAATCATTATAGTTGTTTTGACTTGAGGCACTGTGGCCAAACTGAAGTAGAGAGACCCCTTGGATTGGAGCTTAAAATTCAGCTCTCTTTTTCCTTTTACCACATGTTGGTATGCCAGTTAATTCACTTCTTTAATCACTCTGGCCCTTATTAAACCAGGGTGATGCCAGCTTCAGGATGTCTGTAAGCAATCCTGAAAGTTTTATTCTATAGGTGCTATTTAAACTAGAAATTTTCCATAGTGGAAGTTTTATTTAAGGTATAATATTGAGTCTGGTTGGTAGAAAAATCCTTAAAACTTTAGAAATACTTATTATGTCATATTTCTTTTATATTGAAATGTACTGGGCCCATCAGATTTATGTTTTAATCAAAACCACTTATGAGCCTCTTAGAACTTATATAGAAAACTGTAAAATCTATGCAATGCTACCCAAAAGGGTATGGATTAGATAGGGGATTTTCAAGGTCTCTTCCAGCTTCGAGATTCCACAGTTCTGAGCTGCTGCAGTCTAATTTTATAACTGGACAGCCCGTGAAATTAAGTTAGGTTCATTTGTGGGTACTCATGATTTCATGATACTCAGTATTTTCATGGAGATTTTATAAACTCTAAAGAAATAATATATAATGTAGTATTCAATTAGCTTATTAGCATGTTGCCTGGGGATGCTCAGTGGTATTGTTTAATCTTATACATAATGACTTTTCTAAACTCACTGTTTTATAGGAATTGGTTCAAGGAAAAAGCCTTATGTACAGCCTTATTTTAAGAGAAAGTTCTTGTCAGAGTCAGGAACATCCCTGTTTCCAGCTGCTATAGCTAGTCCCTTTCAGTGTGTGAATTCCACTACTTAACCAAATCACTCAGAAAAACATTTTGACAAATTTGAAGCTCAAACGTTGAATATTTTGAAGCATGTATAAGGAAGTAAACCAAAATTTTGTGCAATTATTTAGTACTGGGTGGAACCTGTTAATATCTGAGATCTATATAATGGGCCAAACATGGAACTACCTCATCAAAAAAAAATGTGGCCAACTATTAATAATTCTTTGTGACATTTACATCAAGGGATATATGAGCATTTTTTGGTATTATACACATTCAAAATCTTTGTTGTACAAAACTCATGTAACAGTTGGTGACATAAGAAAAATCCGAATGTGGGTTCACAGTTTATAGGTGGTGAAAATTGAGGCCTTACTGCTGTGGAGTGTATATTAAAATGTTCATGGTGACACATTTGAAGCAATAAATGGCTTAATGAAATGCCTAAACGAAGCTGAGTGTTTGATAAACGTACAATCATTCTTTTTTAGGTCAGTTCATTTTTTTTCACTCTTGTCCTTCAAAGCAAATTCCACATATTTTAGATTTTTAACCATCTTTGTTTTGTACAATGTTAGTGCCCTTTGTCCTTAGACCTCGGCAATAGTCTTCTTGACATAATGAATTATTTTAGACTTAGAAAAGCAAATGTCTAATATACCATAAGGGGTAAGATTCTCTTTAAATGTGTAGACATTGCAGTGTTTGCCTTCAACTTTCACATTAAAAAATCTTTCAAAAGGGTTTTAAGAGAGAAAAGAATATCCTCAAAAATGTTCATTTTTATAATCAAACGTTAAGCATTTAGATGTCAAGATTACACAGATGAAGGTATTTGTGTGTGTGAGGGGTGTGTGTGAGTGTGTGTGTCTGTGGGTGGGTGGAAGAAGTGGGAAGGGTGGACATGTTAACAAGTAATTGCTGTAGTTTGGTAAGTGCTATCAATGAATGTACCCATTGTTCTAGGAACACTGAGAAATTTAACTTATGAGCTATTATTTAGATAAATGATGCCTAAAAACAGGTGGTTTTCCAGGCAGGTGAAATGGTTTTAGTGTCATGGACATTCTGGGAATTTAAAAGTCGTCTGAAATGAGTAGATGTGGTATAGGGAAATGCACTGTCAGAGGAGGAACCTAGAAAGCTGAGTGAAAGTCTGTTCATGAGCCATGAATTCATGAGAGTCTGTTCACTGTGCCATGCAATTGATTGTCAGTGGGAGTAGTGATAGCATTTACATATTGTCGGTTGAATACTTTCTGATTATTTAAGTTTAAATCATGGCACTTTTCTTACTGAGATTATAAGCTAGAGATGACAAAATTAAGACTAAGTCTTGCAAATGGCTGTAAAATTCTAAATTTAAGGTGAATCTTTTCTCCCAATTTTTGAAGCTACAAATCAGAATTATTCATCAAGATTTTTAGATTTTCCTATTTAGATGGTAAAATATAAATTATTAAAACATTGTAATTTCTGACCCAGGATCTTAATATTTCATGTTTTGATTTAGCTACAACAGAAAAAGTTTAAAGTGATTTAAAGATCAAATGACTTCAGAATTGTTTTATGTTTAATTGAAGTTTGATAAAAGATAACCTCTTCTGGCCATTTCCATTTTAAAGTAGTCAGTCATGTATAGCTTATAAGTCAGTATTTTAACTTAATAAATAACTTTGGTAACACATTATTAGAAGTCTAAGCAACCCACTCCAGCACTCTTGCCTGGCAAATCCCATGGACGGAGGAGCCTGGTAGGCTGCAGTCCATGGGGTTGCTAGGAGTTGGACACAACTGAGGGACTTCATTTTCACTTTTCACTTTTCACTTTCATGCATTGGAGAAGGAAATGGCAACCCACTNTCTTCTTACCTGGAAAATCCCATGGAAGAAGTAGCCTGGTGGGCTGCAGTCCATAGGGTTGCTGAGTGGGACATGACTGACGGACTTCATTTTCACTTTTCACTTTTCACTTTCATGCATTGGAGAAGGAAATGGCAACCCACTCCAGTGTTCTCTCCTGGAGAATCCCAGGGACGAGGGAGCCTGGTGGGCTGCCATCTCTGGGGTCGCACAGAGTCGGACACGACTGAAGTGACTTAGCAGCAGCAGCAGACATATTAAAATGTTTATTTGAAAGAAACAGTAATTAATAAATGTTTCAAAGCCTTTTACTTTTATCACTCCTGGCAAAGGAGACTGTAAAGAGAACATTACAAGACTTCAAGGTGGTCCATTGGTTAAGACTCTGGGCTCCCAGTGTAGAGGGCCTGGGTTCCATCCCTGGTAGGGGAAACTAAAAGCCATCATGCCACCCTGTGTGACCAAAAAAAAAAAAAATATATATATATATATATATATATATAGTCATTTTTCTGTGATTCATTATAAATTCAGAAGCCAATGTGAGAAGTGAGCTTGAGGAATGTGTATAGTGTGTGTGTAGCTTATTCTCATTCCTCACTTCTACTGGCCTGTTAATGAGAAAGAGTAATTTTTCACAAGAAGGTGTATAATTGCTAGTCTTTAATGATGGACTATTTTAAAGCATTCGTAAGTTGAATATTGCTTGTAGAAAAAAACTAACCGTATTTTAATTATTTTTGCACCATTAAACCTATTCTCGTAGAGGGACCTTCCATGCTAATATGTTAAAATAAGAACAATTATAATTGGTACTAGATAACTTTAAAAAGCTATCTAGGTCAAATGGAATACAAAGGACCAGGCAGAAATATTTCTAAATAACCCTGAATGTAAATATGAGTCAGTTCATTAGAATGGTTTTGCTAATCTTATAACTAGCCTAATAGAAGCTTTTAATGTGACCTCCCTAGTATGTTCCACTAGAATTTATTGATTTTTTTATTCCTTGATGAATTTGTATATTTATCTTTAATATGAATTATTTTCTTGACTAGTTCAAGGCATTGATTATAAAGATACTTTTTTTATGGGTTTCCAAGTGTACCAAAAGATTTTTTTCACTTTTCCAATGGTTGTCATTTGTAAGTGTTTGAAAAAGAATCCCCTTATGTATTGAAAACAAAACAAAAAAATAAGCTTATATATAAGAGAAAATATGATTTAAATATAGATGTAATCTTTAGACTTTGTGTGGTATACATGTAACCAAAGAACCATATTCTGTCAAAGAACGTTTCCTTCTTAGTCACTTAGATTGGCTAAATGAATGCCAGCCTTCATTGGAGTAAGAAGACCAAACATCCCTCTCATCCCCCATTACACACATCAGTCTTTCAAGGAACAAACTTAGTGCCAGCAAATTTTCAATACTTTTCATTTTCTGAAAATAAAAATGGATGATTGAACTGTGGTTACATTTTTTACAAAGAATGGTTATCTTGAGATAATTTATCATGGTTTCCAAGGAATATTATGCTGTAAATCAGCAGAAAAGAGGAATGAAATTTCTAATTAATGTAATTTGATTGTATGATATAACAAATGAAATTTGTTCATGTTTTATGTATTAATTGATAAAAGCTTAGGAATTCTGGCTGTATGCCAAGATGTAAGTTTATATCCAAAGGAGAGTAAAACATTGGAGAGATACAATTCATTGGTTTAAATATTTACCATTCTACCTAGGTAGAGAGTGTGAATCTTAAAAGCAAACTTGGAAGGCTGAAAGGAAATGATGCGCCCAAATTGCATTTGTTTGGAGGAGCAGTGTAATTACACATTCAAGAAATGGTTAAAATCCCAATGGAGCTAATTGTGTGATTGCCACAAGCCGCTCAGGGACTCAACTATTCTAAATGAGGTAACAGACCATTTTTGGCAGCCACATGGAAAAATTGTGCAACAAGCCCTTCCTTTGGTAAATTTTAGTTTCCTAATCTTAGCACTGTTGGCATTTTTAACCAGATGATTCTTTGTTGTGGTGTGCTGTCATGTGCATTGTGGGATGTTTAGCACATTCCTGGCATCTACGTGGATGTCAGTAGCATCTCCCCTGGGTCCACAAGTTGAGACCACCAGAGAAGTCTCTAGACAGTGCCAAATGCCCCGTGGGGGACAAAATTACCCCCACTGGGTTACATGTTACCAAGATGTGAAATCTTTCTTGTGGGAAAATGGCAATGATATGGAAAAATATGTCAATTTATGAGGTATAAACCTTATGGGAATTTTTTAATTACTCGCTAAAAGATGCTGATAGATGCTACAATAAATAGGAAAGTGAGTTAAATAGTTTCAGTCAGCAGTTTCTACTGTAAAGAGATATAAGTACACTAGTAGTTAGAAGACAGAACAGAATATGATTTAAAAAACTCATCTGGGGTACTGGTGCAAGCATATTCAAAATGCCTATGGTGACAGAAACTTGTGAAAAATAGAGTGACGGGTCAATAACTACTGAGAGCTGGTGAGAGTACATCCCACTGAACATCCCATTTCAAAAGGGCACCTGCAAGTGTGGTCATATGGAATCTCCAGGAGATTTATATGCTCAGAAACACTGGTCTGGTGGACAATTTAAAATGATAAGCACTTACTCTGGAGGATGAAGTCTATCTGGGCTGTTTTGTTCATCGAGGAATTTAGAGACTATAGAATGTGTCTGTTCAAACAAACGTAAATCAAGGAAAAGATAATAGGAAAATGAAGATTTTCAGTATTTTATTTTCATGTGTTACTTGAGCAAATACTGTGCCTAAGGGAAGTCTTTTCTACCCTTTAATGCAATTCCCGGATATCTGCAAACCCTGAGCTCACCATTCAGCAGCCTAGAATGGTTTTAGCCTGTAGTGGTTTTAACCACTACAAAGGAAGAGAGAATTTTTTTTTTTTAATGCACAAAAAGCCCCATAAAGTTTCAGTGGTCTTAAGCTGAAATCCATAGATTTCAGTATGAAAAAGTGACTTCATATCATGATTAGGAGAGAGGCAATGGAACTGAGTTAAAAGGAAAAGACCTGATGCTGGGGAAGACTGAGGGCAGGAGGAGAAGGGAGTGACAGGATAAGATGGCTGGATGGCATCATCAACTCAATGGATATGAGTTTGAGCAAATGCGGAGATAGTGAAGGACAGAGGATCCTGGAGTGCTGCAGTCCATGGGGTCGCAAAGAGTTGGACGCTACTTAGCTACAAAACAAAAAAAATTTAAATGTTGACTGCATTAGAAATTGCAGGAAAATTGCAAGTCTGTTTTAGGATTTCTGTTCATACTCCTCCAACATATCAGGAACCAGAGACCTCAGCCTAATTGCAGACTGAACTTTTGGTTTTTCATTATCTTGAGCAGTAGATGTAAAGTTCTAAAGACAGGTGAAAGGACACATGATCCTAAACCTGATATAAATTAGTGCTCTGTGTTTATGTGGCTCTGGGAGATAACACATGATCAGGTGTCTCTGCACAGACCTTAAACCAGTGCAGCATTTTCCTCTACGAGGACAGTGAGGGCACTAAGGCAAGAGTATGACATTGCACGTAGACTTTTCTGTTCAATCTTGCATATATTTTGCACCTCTGAGAGTAACCCCATAAACTTGATCCATGTTATTGTCCCCATGGACTGTAGCCCACCAAGCTACTCTATAGGGATTCTCCAGGCAAGAATGCTACAGTGGGCTGCCATGCCCTCCTCCAGGGAATCTTCCTAACCCAGGGATTGAACCCAGGTCTCCCGCATTGCAGGCAGGTTCTTAACCATCTGAGCCACCAGTAAAGACTTATTGTCCTTATTCTCCCTAAAAAAACAAAAAATATTTTGCTTTGTGAGTTTACAACTAAAGATAGTGGTAATATAACAGTATATTCAGATAATCATAAATAACGGTCTTCCTAGTCTGACAGTTACCATAATATCTTCATTAATAAATCATTTGGGGAAGGAACTTTCTGGATTCCGGTCTACAGATGGCTAAATAGAACCTTTAACTTAGAAATTATAGCCATCCTTGATCAGAACCAAACTCTCCAGTTTTATCCTAGTGTGTGCATGCATGCTTTTTCACTTCAGTCCTGCTGACTCTTTGCAACCCTATGGGCTTTAGCCCACCAGGCTCCTCTGTCCATGGGAGTCTCCAGACAAGAATCCTGGAGTGTGCTGCCATGCCCTCCTCCAGGGGGTCTGCCCAACCCAGGGATTGGACCCATGTCTCTTATGTCTCCTCAGTTGGCAGGCAGGTTCTTCACCACCAGCACCACCTGGGAAACTCTTTATCCTTAGTGGTCTCCCACTAAGACCTAAAACCTTCAGCAGTTGAAATATTTGTGACTTTTCAAGGTCAAGTTGAGAAACTGCCATTTTCCTGAAGCTTTCCTTATCACCTCTCAAAAGAGGTGAACTCCTGTAAAGCAATTATCCTTTGATAAAAAATAATTAATTAAAAAAAAAGAGGTGAACTCCTGATTATGATTCTTCATGGCACTTGACTTATCTCCACCTTAGTTGTGGCTGGGATTGTCCTATGGGCACCAGCCTCTTTTCCTTTTCCTCATATTCCACCTCAGATTCAGTTAGGTGGATCAATATGAGGGGGCTCAGAGCAACAGAATGTGGGCCAAAGTATATATGCCAATTTGAAACTTGGTCCCAAAAGACCTGTTACATAATTCTCCGTGCCTTTATAATTTTTCATCTGCTAGTATGATTCAGAGGATCTCAGTGGGTATCCAAGATTCTAGAATATGGAAAGTCACTGGGTGGAAAGACTTTTGGTACAAAATGTCTTAATAGAAACTGACACTGGAAAATGATATGAGTGCAAAATGACCTGTTTCATCAAGCCACTGAGATTTCATGGTTACTTTTTACAGATTACCCTATCCTGACCCATTTGCCATTGTGTTTGTTATATTTTAGTCATTTATGGTATTTATCATATGTTTTCTGTTTTCCACATGACTTGGAATGATGTTTTTACATAGTAAAGATTAAATATGTAGTTCATGATTTAAAAGCATCCTGTTACATTTGGAGCTTATGGGGCAAGTTCCATAGTCAGTATTAGAAGAGAGGTGGTAGGAGCTAGGAAGAGGTCAGACAAATCCTCTAGGGTGGAGGTACTGGAAAGTGAGTACCCAGGCATGGCTGACAGCACCCCCAGAACTTAACTCACAGCATCACCACTAGTTTGTATAGCTGGATTTTACATCATAGTAGTCAGGAGCCTTCTTGAACGGGAAAGCCTTGCAGGAAACCAAGAGGGCCCAGAATCTGAAGATTTCCCCTTCTTATCAGGATAAAACAGAGAGGTAATCTATGTCAAAAATATATCCCTATGAGCACAACCTTGGAGCTTTAGGTGACCTTTGAGCTTGGCAGTCACTGAAGTCCATATTTTACAACTAAGCTAACACTCAGAGAAATGACTTTCCCAAAGTTCCTGATCAGATACTGGAAGCTTCTCTATTAGAGATAGCTTTATTTCTCTAGTTTACAAAATAAAACAATTTTTAAAGTAACTTTTTCAAACAACAGCTATTAAATTTAACCTCCCCCTTCACCTCCATTTCATACCCAAACCAAAATGAAACATATGTTTGATAGAAGAGTATCTTTTGTATTGGCGAATTTTAAAGAGGAAGATTGCTTGTCCAACCTTGAGTTTATAGAATTCTAAAAGACCTGTCCCTCTATTGGCCCAGGTTAAAGACCGGCCCTTGAATACTGAGATGATTTAGGAGAAGAGTTACTTAATGAAATTGTATACACAAAAACATTCAGTCTGAAACACTGCCAGAATCCACAGGTTCATATATGGCTTCTGTGTAGTATCCTTCTACTGTTCTNGCTCCTCCGGCTCCAGGATCCTAGCCTCGAGCGCGGCCGGCGCGCGCGTGCGGCTCTGTGTGTCTGTGCGCGCGTGTGTCCGTGAGTGGGAGATGAATTGGAATGACACGACTGGGTGTTTCCTTCCGAATGGTTTTGATCAGCCATCCTTTAGGGGATCATGGAAACTTTTTTTTTCTGACTAAAAGGATGAAAACTGAGTAAGTATAGAGAACTTTGAACTTGAAACGGAATGAAACAAATACAAGCAAAACCCTGCGGATGATAACCATGCCCTTTCAGATCGTGTATTTCCTTTTTCTGTGAAAAGCCTTGAAGGCTTAGAGGAAAGGGGCAATTTAGAACGGAATGAAGGGAAAGAAACAGTTAAGAAACACGAAAAACTGAAAGCGGGACTGCTTTAAAACCAGAGGAAAAATGAGGAACTGTTAAGGCGAGTTGGCCTGCGTCCAGCTGTGCAACAGGCACTTTGGTTTAAACCTATTGCGTTCTCCGGGGCTGTTTTTAGCCTCCAGATTTACTTTAGTGTTGTTTCTCTTTTCCTGTGAAGCTTTTACTGTGAGTGTAAGGATGTTGTGAAAAATAAGACATTACCAGAAGCAACAGTTTGGCAGCCTGGGGTACGCTCAGGTTATTAGTTACAACTATTATTATTTTGATGTCTTTTTTTTTTTTTTTTTAAAGCCAGGCCGCCGCTTTTTACTGTCCTCCATGGAAGGGCTCTTACTAACCGCCTCAGGCTTTTGGGATCTATGATTCTTTGGCAGGACGCTTCGGAAAGTTTTTTAAGTGGAGATGGCGCTATCTTGGTGTGATTTAAAGTTGTGGAAAAAGAAGACAGTTTGGTCTTTTTCATGCTGACAAAAAATAGCTGCTATGACTTTTCCGGCAACGTGGACAGGGGCCAAGTGAAGCTAAACTGGTCATGATCTGTCGTCTAATGTTCCTCTGTCGTCGGCGATTTTGCTCCCGGCCCTTCTTGGTGGGCTTGGTGGTGGCAATCTGTCTCTTCTACCAGACTCTGACACTCTGGGGGACAAAGAAGCTTGCAGCTGCTGGCCCCGGGGCTGCCCCCCACACACCCACCAAAGCCCAAGCAAGCAGATGCACCAGAGGGCTCTTCCTGGACAAGCAGTGCTTCCTTCTCTCTGACAGTGCCCAGGAAATTGCAAAGGTAAGGCTGGACATAGGCTTAGCCTTGACATCTTCAGCAAAGATAGCAGTCTGCTTCTCTCTGTTCCTTCTGTAAGACTAAAATTAACTTCCATGAGGTCTGAAAAGGATCCAGAGTATACACAGCCCAGAGAGTGACCTTATGACAGTGAAACACAGAAACACATGCTAGCTTCAGCTTCTTTTTTTACTTCCGGAGAGTTCTGGTCATTATTTTCTCTCTCAGAATCTCACTTCGTTTCAGCTAAATGAAATAGACTGTTTGGAGGGGATGGGGGTGATGTGAATTCTTTCTTAAAATTGGGGTTCTAAGAGATTTGAAGATTTACAGTTTGGGAACATAAATCAAAGATTCATAAAACTTGGCAAACATTGGCTCTTTTCTCAAGGTAGTCTGTATGAATGGCTGGAGCATTCTAGACTCCAAGTTACTCCAAAATTATATTTTCTAATTGGTTATGTCTGTTTTATTGCTGAGCACATTTCTATAGCAATATATTTATTTCTGAAGCATTTAAAAATAGTGTAATAGGTTTCTTCAAAAGAATTGACACAGTGTATTTTATTGCTTATAAAATTAGGAAAATACAGGTTATTTTATATTTATACTGTCCTAATTAACTTTACTAATCTTACTTGTTAAGTGTTAAATAAAATACAAGGCACAAGGAAATACACAGAGTTTTTCTTTTACTATACCACTCTGTTTGTGCCTGTTAGTGAAATGAAAACAAACCAGCCTAACACCGAAAAACAGGCACAAATATTCATGATAACAAAATCACTGATTTCTGTGCTACAGCAGGTAGTGTAGTAAGATAATTTATGTAAGCAATAGCTTTCATTTGTAGAGCTAGATAGATTCTATGGTCATGGTTATTGTTTGGAACAGAATTTCTTGTCAAATATCAACTTACTGCTACCATCAACCAGACCATCTTGATTTACAAACTTTCACACTAAAAAGAATTTTGAAAATTAAAAAGAGAAAAGTTGACAAAAAAAAACCACACACTTTTCAGATATTTCATTTCAGACGTATAACCCTTTAAGATTGGTAATGTAGGTATGATGACACTCAAGGCAGTTTAGGCAAGTATTATGACATGGTACATTCATCTAGTCCCTATTGCGGTGCTGATTCTCTAAATAAAAGTAAATTCAAAGCTCTGATAACAGTTTGTGAAACCACAGCTGAAAAAACTAAATGAAATGCAAGATAATATCAGATTTGAACAAAGAAAATTTGAAAACGTTTGAGTGACTTTATCAGTAGCATCAAGAAATATCTTGACCAAGAAATATGACCAAAAAAGCAAATAATAAAACTAGGAACACATCTAGATGAAACTTCAGTGGCAAGTGTGAATCAAATGTTAAATTCTCTAAAGTAATTGAGGAATTTGTGTTTTTTATTAATTTATATCATCATTAACATAACCCTTATTTGTGTTTTTAACACATCAAATTCATGATGGGTATAAACTTTGACTTTGAAAGTCACTTCTTGTTTGTTTCCAATGAGTGTAATTTCTTTAAAAATATTTGAGATGGTTTTGCTCTTTAAGTACTTAAATTTTTTGCTAAGAATTTGGATAAAGAGGTTTTTTGCTCATTAATTTACAGCCTTTCTTACTCACTACTTGACTTTACAATGGACTCCTGCTGCTGCCTGTAACTTAGGCATATGTTAACTGTTATTTGTAGGCTGTCACAGAAAATTCCATTTTAGCTTTGGACCTTCTGCCACTTATAAACCATCTGAAACTTATTGGCTGCTGGTGTAAAACATTCACTCTAGAATGTTCTTCACTAAAAATGCCTAACACATGATGCTTTTTTTTCCCCACAGTCTTAAATATTTTAACCGTAAGCAAGATTCTGAAATCACAGTTACAGTTCAGAAGCTCAATAGATATGAAAACTGAATATCCAAACATTCGCTGTGTACCTCTATTTTCAACTTTACTTGGGCCAGCCATTGGTTTAGAGCCAGAAAGTGTCATGTGGAGGTTGGTTAAATATAAATGAGTTCTCCTTGCAATATATGTTCCAGAAAAGAATCACAAATCCCTTTCTGAAGATTAAATATTCTATCAGATAGCTAAAATGAAGAAAGAAATGCCTTTGGAGTCTATATATAGATCCTTCTCAAAAACAGCTACTAAAGAAGCTCATTAAAAAGATAACTGATGAAACGCTACCTAGATTTTCCCACAAGACCTAAAATATAGCTTTTTAGGCATTATTAAGAAGAAGCATTGTTTCTAGCTATAAATTTTGGGGTTTGTTATTTTATTCTCAAACCAAAATATTCATGTTACTAGGGCTTTCCCTTACTTGACTTGATTATTAAAGTTACCTAAAACATCTGGCTTTGACCTAAGGTTCACAGATTCCAGAAAGTATTTGGAAGCATAAGATGCCTGCCAAACCCAAGCACTTTATGCAAAGAATTGTGTGTACATGTATGTGTGGTTGTCTATGTGGGAGAAACTACAATCCTCTTCAGATATTCAGACCTAAAGAAATACTAGGAAATAAGAAATGCTGAAGAAGCAGTACGTTTAAACTTTAAACTGCATTTAAACTGCCCCTTCCAGAAGTGTAAGTTGGGTCTGAGTTTATAAATCTGAAAAAAGGGAAAAGAAAAAAATCTGAAAGAATCCACTTGAGAACATTTGTAAAAAGTGTTTCAATGAATGCTGTAGTGTCTGCAGGCATAAACAATCTAAAACCAAAGTGTACTCACAGAGTACTTCTCGAATCATAGTTTTCATACTTTCATGAATAAGCAATAAATATTTCCCAGTCGATTTGGTTGTAGTTGTTTCTCAGAGAGAAACTTTTGTGCTTTATCTGCCAAGTAATAGAAAGTTCTGTAGTAGCAAATATTTAAAGGTGAGTGACTGTGCTCTTTACACCTTTCTAACTGGGATCTGGTTCAATGTCTAAAACTGTTTTTGGTACAGATTGAGATCATGATATATAGAATATGCCAACTTTCCGTAGTGAGGAAATGCTCTTCTGGCCAAATTTTAATTCTTTTTTCCATGTGAGCTTCCAAAGAGCCTTGCTAAGCAGATGTATTTGTGTCATTTCTTCTGGGTTTTCTCTCAACATTCATTGCTTGTGCTGTTTCTTAAAATTATTTCAATGTAATGTATAAACTGAAGACAGTTTCAGTTATCTTCAGTGAAATAGGTCACTCAATGGATTTCTTTATTTTCCTGGAATCTAAATACTTCAATATCTCATAACATAGGGAGCACATTAAGTTATAAACAGACACAATGGAAGAAAATCTCCTTGGTATCTGCTCCTTTAATGGAAACTTAGCTCTTTGGGGAATATATCTGTACTCACCATAGCCATGTGTTTCTGATTATCCCTTGTTGATTCTATGCAAGGAGACTGACTATTTCTCTGTCGCTTGACTCTTCGTTCTCCATTTCTTCTTTCTTCCTGTAGCGACTGTTCCCTACAACTACTGTCCCAGTGTCCAACCATAAACCAATGTCAATGAATATTTTCACTGTAAATACTTTTTTGTTTAATCTGTTTGTGTTCCTCATAATACATAATATATTTAAAATACATCTGAAAATTTCTAAAAATTTCTTGTATAACCCAGAAACAGAGCCCATGGCAAACACTTAGATACTAACATTTTATCAGTTGATACAATTCCAGGGACATGAGAGAAGGTGAAATAAAGGAAGGAGAGCAAACACAAGTGGGTGAATTCTTGGGAGATTTCCAGAGAGGCCATTTTAAACTATTACATCCCAGAACAGGCACCGGGGGAAACGGGTAGGAAGGACAAGCAATTTATCTGTCTCTCTAGTTTTCTTTCTTCTGTGTTTCGTTTGTTAGAATTGGTCACATGCTACTTCTAAGTAGTGTTGCCTTGACTCTCTGGGCGGCCATGGGTTGGGGGGGTGGTCAAGGCTTCAGTGAGTGCAGTGCCACCAGGGAAAAACTGGAATGGTCCCCTCCCTTTCAATCTGTACTGTGCACAGGAGTTTCCAGGTCTGTGGTAGCCACGGTGGTGAAGTGTCCCACAGCTTTATAATCTCAACAATTGCATGCNACAAGGATCTGGGGAAGAGCAGCACTTCAGGCTGGGAGAATCAGGCAGGGAAAAAAGCCTGATGACAATCTAGGGGAGGAAAGGAGAATTTATTTGAATAGTAATGTTGCTCCAGGATCCTGGTGTTTCTTCTTTGTTTTGACATAGGAAAAAGTAGATGGTTTGGGGCTGGTAGTGCAGATTTCTGGAAACCTCCTGAACAACTGTTAAAGGTCTGTGTATCTGAGGCAAATTGTGCTTTCCCCCTTGCCTCCCTCCACTGTCTCCAGGGGAAAGAGGACACTCGGAGATGGGAACCCAATGCCAGCGTCCTTGGTGGCTAACTTATGACTCTGCGACCCCATGGACTGTAGCCCGCCAGGTGGCCCTGTCCATGGAATTTCCCAGGCAAGAATACTCAAGTAGGTTGCCATTTCTTCCTACAGGGAATCTTCCCGACCCAAGGTTTGAAGCGGGGTCTTCTGCATTGGCAGGCAGATTCTTTACCACTGAGCCACCAGGGAAGCCCAGGGACCCAGTACCTATGCTGAAAAGTTAAATGACCTTGGATAATTGACCTTTGGGGGTTTCATTTTCCTGGACTGTGGCTTCCAGATGGAAATGCCTGTTACACAGATCTTACCTGATCAAATTAGGCAGAATGCTTTGGAAAACACTGAGATTATAAAAGGCAGGGGAATAAACATTATCATATTTGTTAAACGATAAACTGAAGCATGGGGCTTCCGCAGTGGCTCAGCGATAAAGAATCTGCCGGCAGTGCAGGAGATGGCGACTCCGGTTCGATCCCTGGGTCAGGAAGATCCCCTGGGGCGCAGGCATGGCAACCCATTCCAGTATTCTTGCCTGGAGAATCCCATGGTCAGAGGAGCCTAGCAGGCTACATAGCCCATGGTGTCACAGAGTCAGACATGACTGAAGTGATTAAGCAGGCATGCATGCACATTGAAGCTTACTGAAAAATTTAAGAGTCTGAGCAAAACTTGATTCCAACTGGGCAGTGCCAAACCGGAAGTGGTTAGGAGGCCAAAAGTCCAGGAGAAACTACCACGGAGAGAGAGAAACTACTACGGAGNCACAGAGTCAGACATGACTGAAGTGATTAAGCAGGCATGCATGCACATTGAAGCTTACTGAAAAATTTAAGAGTCTGAGCAAAACTTGATTCCAACTGGGCAGTGCCAAACCGGAAGTGGTTAGGAGGCCAAAAGTCCAGGAGAAACTACCACGGAGAGAGAGAAACTACTACGGAGAAAACGTAGAAGCAGAGCAAGGACGTTGTTGATTGGCTGTAGCTTAAAATCTTCTTTGCTGCTGGTGACTGGTCGTCCTTAAGTGTCAGTTTCAAAACCTCCACTTTGATCTGCTCATATAGACCGCCACAGCGTTAGAGTCGCCTCCGTCTCATGATCTCATTGTTCAATTAATTTAACACATCCTAAAGTATAACGTCATGGAAATATTTTCATTGCATTTGGCACCTCTTGAGGGAAAAGAATGCACGTATATGCCACATAACCGTGAATACCAGGAATAGTCCTTTTTTCATTAAAAAGTTATAAGTATTGTGTGCTCTACAAATGTCAGGTTATACAGTTATGTTTCAGAATGCCACTAGAAGTCTAGAATTGCGTTGCCATAATTGGCGGCTCCGACAGTAAAGAATCTGCCTGCAGTGCAGGAGACCTGGGTTGAATACATGGATTGGAAGGTCCCCTGGAGGAAGTGATGGCAACCCACTCCAGTATTCTTGCCTGGAGAATCCCCATGGACAGAGGAGCCTGGTGGGCTACAGTCCATGGGGTCACAAAGAGTTGGATTGGCAACTAAGCACAACTGAGTTTCACTGTTTCTTTAACAAGCAATAGGAAGTATACTGGTATTCCAGTAGTCTCAGCCCTAAGTCTGGTTCTTCCCTGGTGGAAAATCTAGCATGAATTTAGCCAAACTGCACAGATGCTTCAGGCAAAATGGGACAGGAAATTAACTTTTCTGTAGCACTGCAGGACTTGCCTGACCTTTGCAAAGTATCAGCCAGAAAGTTGACTTTCATATTAAGCAGTAAACCTTCCCTGCTGGCCACACCCAGAGGGCAGAGGAGATTTCAAATAGGCTTTTTCCCTCACTCTTCCCTTTATTATTAACTACTTTTTTCTGAGTAAATAATGACAATTAATAACACATCTGATACTTCTTACACATATGCTAAACCTGTTTCTCATGTATTTTAATGCTGCATAAGCTATTTTAAGAGCAGATAGAACAGATAGATTTGAAACAGTTAATTTTCTTTTTCAAGGAAGGGTAGATAGAGGAAAAGGAGGTCAGCTGATTTCTTTTAAAGAAACAGTGGTTAGCATAATACTATGTCTGCTTTAAACACACTTGTTTGCTGTAGAGCAGAGACAACGTATTTGTCTATATATTCTGTTGGATATATATATATCCTGTCAGAAATATAAACCTCAAGAAGCTAGAATTGTCTCCTGTGTTTACTATAAAANGGAGGTCAGCTGATTTCTTTTAAAGAAACAGTGGTTAGCATAATACTATGTCTGCTTTAAACACACTTGTTTGCTGCAGAGCGGAGACAACGTATTTGTCTATATATTCTGTTGGATATATATATATCCTGTCAGAAATATAAACCTCAAGAAGCTAGAATTGTCTCCTGTGTTTACTATAAAACAACACGTTAAAAGGAGGCCCTTTTCTGACTTAAATGGGAGTATGTCTTATCATCCAGTGATGTACACACGATCTTAAGCACAATTCTTAGCAAAACTCCGAACAAAGGAACCAAGTGCTTATAATAATGCAGCCATTCCCTGTGAAGTCCAGCATTTACACAAAACCTTCTAATAAATTACTGGCAGTTGGAGCAGGGCAGAGATTGAGTTTACACAATGCCTGGCACATAACACGTGGAATGAATGGATGAATGGGAACTTGTATAATTGATGCTGTTGTGTCCAGTGTAGAGATTCCTGTGGTGGCCAACAGTGCTTAAATTCTTCTTTTGTACTTTGAATTGGATTCTTAAACACTGATCTCCCCTGAGTTCATCCAGGTTCTTCTCCACTTATAAGATGTTCTTCCCTCTTGCTTTTCTGAGAAAACCAAAGCAATCTGTCCTGTTTAAAGAGATGCTTTCTTCTTCAGGCCTGACCTAGGAGACCATCTGCTGGACCCTTTAAGAATAAACTGGACTTCTAGCAAGGGAGGTTACTTTTTTAGCTAGTCACGGGGCGGGGGGGGAAAGCCAAATGCTCTTCTATAGCACAATTCATCCCTCATGGAAAGGATTATAGAGTTTAGGGTGTTGAAAATTTGATAACAATATTAGATGATGTCTTATTCCTTCCTCTGGAGATAGTGCTTATGTTGTGGNGGGGGTGGGGGGGAAAGCCAAATGCTCTTCTATAGCACAATTCATCCCTCATGGAAAGGATTATAGAGTTTAGGGTGTTGAAAATTTGATAACAATATTAGATGATGTCTTATTCCTTCCTCTGGAGATAGTGCTTATGTTGTGGTATTACTGGATATTGTCATTTCCTGCCAGCTTTTGATTTTTAAAGCAAAAAAGTTGGCCATGAACTACTTAAACATTCTAGAATGAGTGTGTAACTTGGAGAGTCCTAAGATTTTGAGAGGAATATGTGAAGCTGTGTTTCAAGGCAGTGGTGTGATAGTTTCGCATCTGGCAGTGTGGGGAGGAACAAGGCAGACTGGAAGGAAGCTTCTAGAAGGGAAGCAGGGGGAGGAGGGTTCTCAAGGCTCAGTCAAGCTGGGAAAGGTGCTACTCAGGATAGTTTCTGAGGTTGTATACTGGTACCGACTAGTGAGCTGAAGGGACAAGATGAGGAGGCCCTAGAGAGTGAATTGCCACAGTGGTGCTCAGAGTGAGCACAAAAACAGAATGTGTGCCAAGGCATAAATGTGTACTTAAGGAGACTTGGCTTCCTCTGTGGCTCATATAGTAAAGAATCTGCCTGCAGTGCCAGAGACCCAAGTTCAGTCCCTGGGTCAGGAAGATCTCTTGGAGAAGGAAACGGCTCTCCACTCCAGTATTTTTGCCTGGAAAATTCTATGGACAGAGGAGCCTGGTGGGCTACAGTCCACGGGGTCACAAAGAGTTGGACATGACTGAGCGACCAACACTTTCACTTTAAGGAGACTTGGTCTCCACATTTGGTATAAGGTGGGATATTTGCTTTATGCAGACTTTGGTGTCTGGATATTTAACACCCGTTCCCCCCATTTCTTTTAATACTTTGACCCCTACGTGGGTAGGGTGAGGCAAGTTCCTCTGGGTTTGTGAGATGTGTGCCTGTATAGTGTAGCCATTAATTCCCCCAAGAACTGGAGCCCGCCTTTGTTGCCCTGGAGTTGCAGGGTCACCTGCATAGAATGCACTGGCTTTCCATCCTCAAGCATCTGTGCCATCATGGGGACCCTGGATTTCTGGGGAGAATCCAAATAAACTGTTGGTACTTGAATGTGAGTGCTGAGGAGAGAAGAAAGGAGTCAGGGATGCTGTCTGCATGGATTAACAACAGTAAACTCTTGAAGTGGCTTGAAGACCCTCTCCTGGGGGCCTGAATGTGGCAACTGGATGGGCACTGGACGGACGTCTTAATCTCCGTCTAAGTGCCTGAATTCTATGCTTGCATCAATTCTATGCTTGCATCCAACAGGTGCTTTATTTAGGCTGGATTCTCAGTCCAGGGGAGAGCGTGTCTGCTATGGTGTTGGAAGAGATTCTTAGCTGGCCACCGCAAGTTTTTTCATGATGGCCTCATGCAGAGGCCCGGACTCTGTGTGTGTGCAATGGTGCAGTGCAGACAGGACTGACTGCAGGCCTGAGAGGAGGGTCAATGTCATTAACTGGGCAGAGTGGGCAGTGGGAGAATGTGCAGCAAGGCTGATAGTAGGGAGGCTACAGAGAGCAGAGTTGAAATGGAGAATGCAGGTGAGGGGTTCAGGAAGTTAATAGGTGAGTCCTAGGGAAGGTTCTAAGACCAAGTTATGGTTACATTTTCTAAGCCCCAAAGAGGAAATGTAATGTGATAAGGGGCTTTTTATATCCTGGTTGTGAATTTATTTATGGAACACTGTAATAAGGTATAAAATTAAATCATATTTAGTTGTGCAATGAAAATACTGTCTTTTATCTAACACCNACCTGGGTTCAATCCCTGGGTTGGGAAGATCCCCTGGAGAAGGGAAAGGTTCCCCACTCCAGTGTTCTGGCCTGGAGAATTCCAGGGACTGTACATAGTCCATGCGGTCCCAAAGAGTTGGACATGACTGAGTGACTTTCACTTTCACTTTCTGTTGAGGTGCCCCCCCAACTCTTGGATATGTTTATGGGGTTGTTTTATATGTACTAAGAAAAATGTAGCTTTAAAGAAGAACTGAACTGTAGTTGGTTCACTGTGAGGAATGTTGTATTGATTTACTGTTAGTTAAGTTGTGTTAGCTTCTGGTGTACAGCAAAGTGTTTCGGTTATACACATATAAACATATATAATGTTTTCCATACTCTTTCCCACTATGGTTCATTACAGGATATTGAATATAGTTCCCCGCATTCTGCAGTAGGATNGAGGAATGTTGTATTGATTTACTGTTAGTTAAGTTGTGTTAGCTTCTGGTGTACAGCAAAGTGTTTCGGTTATACACATATAAACATATATAATGTTTTCCATACTCTTTCCCACTATGGTTCATTACAGGATATTGAATATAGTTCCCCGCATTCTGCAGTAGGATCGTACTGCTCATTTTAATATACTAGTGAGTGTCTGCTAATCTCAACTTCTAATTTACCCCTCCCTACACCTTTATCTTTTGGTAAGTTTGTTTTCTCTGTCCGTGAGTCTGCTTCTGTTTTGTAAATAAGTTCATTGTATCACATTTTAGATTCCATATATAAGTGATGAAAGTGAAAGTCACTCAGTCATGTCTGACTCTTCTCGACCCCAAGGACTATACAGTCCATGGAACTCTCCAGGCCAGAATACTGAAGAGGGGAGCCTTTCCCTTCTCCAAGGGATCTTCCCAACCCAGGGATTGAACTCAGGTCTCCCATATTGCGGGCGGATTTTTCACCAGCTGAGCCATAAAGGAAGCCCAAGAATCCTGGAGTGGGCAGCCTATCCCTTCTCTAGAGGATCTTTCTGACCCAGGAATCAAGCTGGGGTCTCCTGCCCTGCAGGCAGATTCTCTACCAATGGAGCTCCCAGGGAAGGGATAGCGTGACCTTTGTCTTGGTCTGATACTTCACTTAGCACGGCAAGACCCATCTCTAGGGCCATCCACATTGCTGCAGATGGCACTGTTCCATTCTCTTTTACGGCTAGGTGGCATTCCATGTTGGGGAGGGCAATGGCACCCCACTCCAGTACTCTTGCCTGGAAAATCCCATGGACGGAGGAGCCTGGTGGGCTGCAGTCCATGGGGTCGCTAAGAGTCGGACACGACTGAGCGACTTCACTCTCACTTTTCACTTTCATGCATTGGAGAAGGAAATGGCACCCCACTCCAGTGTTCTTGCCTGGAGGATCCCAGGGGCAGGGGAGCCTGGTGGGCTGCCGTCTATGGGGTCGCACAGAGTCGGACANGCCTGGAAAATCCCATGGACGGAGGAGCCTGGTGGGCTGCAGTCCATGGGGTCGCTAAGAGTCGGACACGACTGAGTGACTTCACTCTCACTTTTCACTTTCACGCATTGGAGAAGGAAATGGCAACCCACTCCAGTGTTCTTGCCTGGAGAATCCCAGGGACAGGGGAGCCTGGTGGGCTGCCGTCTATGGGGTCACACAGAGTCGGACGCGACTGAAGTGACAGCAGCAGTAGCAGCAGCAGCACTTCTTATATGACAGGGACATCTCTGTAGCTCAGCTGGTAAAGAACCTGCCTGCAACGCAGGAGATCTGGGTTTGATTTCTGGGTTGGGAAGATCCCCTGGAGGAAGGTGTAGCAACCCACTCCGAGTATTTTAGCCTGAAGAATTCCCATAGACACAGGAGCAGGCGAGCTACAGTTCATAAGGTCACAAAGAGGCGGACACGACTGAGGGACTAAGCACATATGCCAGGCACAGTTCTAAGCACTTTACAAATACTAACTCCTTAATCTTCAAAGCAGCCTTAGGAAGAAGATACTGTCCAAGGTCATAGGATTAGTGCTGGTGGAACCAAGAGATTCAAAGCTGGCATCCTGGCTGCAGATTTTGTGTCTTTCTGCGCTATACCATGCTTTGTAGATTGATTTTCATATAGCCATCATTTGTATGTAATGAAAAATAGAATATGGTGCCTGCGGAGAAGGCAATGGCACCCCACTCCAGTACTCTTGCCTGGAAAACCCCATGGAAGGAGGAGCCTAGAAGGCTGCAGTCTATGGGGTCGCTGAGGGTCAGACATGACTGAGCCGCTTCACTTTCACTTTTCACTTTCATGCATTGGAGAAGGAAATGGCAACCCACTCCAGTGTTCTTGCCTGGAGAACCCCAGGGATGGGGGAGCTTGGTGGGCTGCTGTCTATGGGGTCGCACAGAGTTGGACACGACTGAAGTGACTTAGCAGCAGCAGCCTGCCTTCAAAGGATTAACAAGCTAAATCGGTTTCTTCTTTCTTTTCATATATATCTTCAAAGATCAGATCTTGATAGAGCATTATGGTCCATTATTTTACTTGATATGGTCATTTATTGAATATATACAATGTTTACCAAAGACACAGGGACAATGCAGGCTGCATGTTAGGGAACTCAAATCAGAGAGACACACAATTTTGTAAGTGCTGATGGAAGGATGTTTGTCAATGAAAATTTCCCAAAGAAGTACTACTTGATTTGGAGTTTGCTAAATGGAAGAATGGAGAGAGAGGAAGGATTTGTTGTGAGAAGGCACAGTGGAGTCTATATGAAGCAGCAGGTTAGGATTAAGAATGCTGCTGCTAAGTCGCTTCAGTCATGTCCGACTCTGTGCGATCCCATAGACCACAGCCCACCAGGCTCCCCTGTCCCTGGGATTCTCCAGGCAAGAACAATGGAGTGGGTTGCCATTTCCTTCTCTAATGCATGAAAGTGAAAAGTGAACGTCAAGTCGCTCAGTAGTATCTGACTCTTGCGACCCCATGGACTGCAGCCTACCAGGCTCCTCCGTCCATGGGATTTTCCAGGCAAAAGTACTGGAGTGGGCTGCCATTGCCTTCTCCAAGGATTAGGAATGGAAATGATTAAAAGTGTGACATGACCAGAGAAGGAAGATGGGTTTAAGTTCAAGTGGCCTGCATTCTGTGATAGAGATGTGGAATTGATTCGGTCAGTAATGGGAAATAATGAAGAAATTTAAGGAGTGAAAAGACATGGTACAAGTTATGTTTGAGGGCCACGAAATGGACAATTTGATTCAGAGCTACCACTAAAAGTAATGTGGATTCCTAATTTCATTTTTTACCTCTTTCCTCTCATTTGCCTTCTCCAACCCTTTGTCTCCTCTTCTTTGGCCTCTCCCATTTTTTTTTGCCCTAAACTCCACCCAATCTTATCATTCCCTTCAGTGGTAAAAAATGTCTACTTTATCAAGGTTTAATCACAAAAATTTTCAGGAAAACACACAGTATGTGCATTAGACCACATGCATATGTGTGTGTGTATTTCAGTCATTCAGTCCTGTCTGATTCTTTGTAATCCCATGGACTGTAGACTGCCAGGCCCTCTGTCCATGGAATTCATCAGGCAAGAATGCTGGCGTGGGTAACCATTCCCTTCTCCAGAGGAGCTTCCCGACTCAGGGATCAACCTGAGTCTCCTGCATTGTAGGCAGATTCTTTACTGTCTGAGTCACTCGGAATGGCTTAAACCACATAATGAATTTCATTGTCAGCATTCTTTCTCCTTGCCAATTCAAAACTTCCCTTTTGTTAATGATACTTTAAGCATCATTGTGAGAAAGCATATTTGTTTGGAGGAGCAGTCAACAGCTGAAGGAAGAGCCTAAAATCTAAGGTTCTTGAGTGATGCCCTCCTCTTCTCACATGAAGATCCATCCAGTCTCAGTGAGAGGCACTGAAATTTTGCTGCACCCTAATGGAGAGAAGTGACAGCATTGTGCCTGCAGAGAGCTCTGGGATTGCTTTTCAGCTGTCCCCCATGTCCTTCCGGCACAAAATCCATCCTCCCTGGGTCTGTTTCCTCTACTGTGTTTACCTAAAAGAACTATTAAAAGATAGGGCGGCTGGAACTATTACAGAAAAGCACAATGCAGATGAAAAGCATTGCTATTAATTTCTATTTTTCAGGCAGAGTTGAGCTCGGTATATCACAGTATTCCTCCAGGAACTCTGTATTTAATGGCTTGAAATCTTCATCTTTCTGGAATAGTGAGAAAAATACAGTTCACCTTCAGCTCTCACAAATGAGGTTGCTTTCGTCCTTGTGCGCCTTTCAGAGCATTGCCAGAGAAAACCTTCAAAGTCAACTTTCTGAATGGCTTCCGATTTACATTAATGATCTCCTTCAAGGAAAATGTGCTCCTGTTTTCCTCTTGAATTTTTAAACCTTTTTTTTTTTTTTTTTCTCCCTGTAGATCAAACAGTCAGTTGAGACCCACTTCAGCAGCCGTGGCAGAAGGGCTGCTCTCTACAGGCCTTCTACCTCCAGCCAAAGGGAGCTTCAGTTCCACTGGAGCATTCTCACTCAGCATCACTATATGGTTGTCATCCCTGAAGAAAGGCTCGGTGCCGACCCTGGGCTACTAGAAAAAGGTCAGAGTCAGAAGTAATTACCAAAGTTGCTTGTCATCTAGTGTAAATACTTCCTGGAATGTGCTACTGTCTCCCTCTAAAAAAATTCACAAGAACAACTTTTTACCCATGATCAACTTTCTTGCACCATAAAAAACTTGAATGCTTTTTTAGCTTCCTCTCCATTCTCCTTTAGCTGCATTTCTTTATTCCTGAAATTATTTTGTTTATATTTTTGCGGCATTTTGGAGTTACATAGTTCATCTTTAAATGCTGCATAAAAATGTTTATGTTTATGAACCTGAATACATGTTCTGCCCAGCACCAAACTGCTCCATATTTTAAGAAAATTGCCACTTCATCTGACTGCAAGTAGAATGTGCTGGAAATTGTTTTGAGAAGCCACCTTAAATGTGAATCACAGATTGGCTCTAAATGCGAACGAAGTGTAGATATGTATCTCACACACTGTTATTAGTCAAGTACTTTTTATTTCTATCATTTGAAATGAAAAATAAGAGACAAGTTCTTAAATAAGTTATTTGAAAAGGAAGTTGAGTAGATGATGAGGGTCAAAAAGGGAAGGAACAATAACAGCTGATAGATCTGGAGTGACTAACCACGTGACATATTGTATTCTGTATTCATGGCCTCATTTAATCCTCACTGAAAGCCTCTGAGCATCCCCAAGAAAAGATGCATGCACCCCAGTGTTTATTCCAGCATTATTTACAATAGCCAGACACGGAAGCAACTTAAATGTCCATCAGCAGAGACATGGATAAAGAAGATATGGTACATAAATACAATGGAATGTTACTTAGCCATAACACAGAACACAGCGGTGCCATTTGCAGAGACCTGGATAGAGCTAAAGACTGTCACACAGAATTAAATAAGTCAGAAAGAGAAAAACAGATTAGTATAATATTGCATGTATGTGGAATCTAGAAAAATGGTGTAGATGAACTTATTTGCAAAGGGGAAATAGAGACACACGCATAGAGAACAAATGTAGGGGCACCAATGGGTAAGGGGGAGTGGAATTAACTGGGGGATTGGGGTTGACATATATACACTACTATGTACAAATGGATAACTAGTGAGAACCTGCTGTATAGCACGGGAAACCCTACTCAGGGCTGTGTGTGTGTGCTTGGTCGCTCAGTAATGTCCAGCTCTTTCGACGCCATGGACTGTAACCTGCCAGGCTCCTTGGTCCATGGGGATTCTCCAGGTAAGAATATTGGAGTGGGTTGCTATGCCCTCCTTCTGGGGGATCTTCCTGATTCAGTAATCAAATCCAGGTCTCCTGCATTGCCAGCTGATTCTTTACCATCTGAGGCAGGGAAGCCCAGGAATGTGAAGTGAGTAGCCTATCGCTTCTCCAAGGGATCTTCCCAACCCAGGAATTGAACCAGGGTCTCCTGCATTGCAGGGGATTCTTTACCAGCTGAGCTACCCAGTAAATGTCCTGTGGTGACCTCCATCGGAAGGAAAGCTATAAAAGAATAGATATATGTATCACTGATTCACTTTGCTGCAGAGCAGAAACTAACACAGCATTATAAAGCAACTATACTCCAAGAAATTTAAGAAAGAAATATTCATCCCTCCCCCACTTGCAGAAGAGGAACCCAAGGCTTGGAATAGTTCAGGGACGTACCTTGTATCTTAAACTGTGGTGATGGAGGGGCAGGACTTGAATCCCCCGGATTCCAGATCTCACTTCTGTGCTCGTCCTCTTCATCTTCGTGTTGCTCACTCCCTCTTTTGACCCCTTTGTTGTTGTTCAGTCGCTAAGTTATGTCTGACTCTTTGTGACCCTGTGGACTGCAGCATGCCAGGCTTCCCTGTTGTTCACTATCTCCCAGAGCTTGCTTAAACTCATGTCCACTGAGTCGGTGATGCCATCCAACCAACTCATCCTCTGCCATCCCCTTGTCTTCCTACCTTCAGTCTTTCCCAGCATCAGGGTGTTTTCCTGCATTAATCCATCATTTTACAGCTACCAGAACGTGGAGCACTCATTCTCTGTGGGCCAATTAGAGTTTACTCTTTAGGATGGCACACTGTGTGTTTGTTTTCCTATTTATCAAAAAGGGAGAAGAGGAAAAGCAATTTGAATCAACTGCTGATCTCCATGGTGTTTGCCTCTGGGAGAAAATAGATCCCGGTGCCACAGTAATTTTCATTTGTCATTTCAGTGTCAGCCATCCTGACATCCTCATAGCACATGATTTTCAATTAGGACCCCTTGCTCTTTAAGGACTTCCCTTATGGCTGGTAAAGAATCTGCCTGCAACGTGTGAGACCTGGGTTTGATCCCTGGGTTGGGAAGATCCCCTGGAGAAGGGAAAGGCTACCCACTCCAGTATTTTGGCCTAGAGAATTCCATGGACTGCATAGTCCATGGGGTCACAAAGAGTTGGACACGACTGAGACTGAGCAACTTTCCCTTCACTTTCGCTTTTTAAAATGCTAGTTTACGTTGGTCATGAAAGAGGCTGGGAACACTGAGCCATGGTCGCTCTTTACCATCTTTTTTTACAATGTTGGTGATAAAGTTAGAAGCTACTTCACTAACCAAGCTCCCAGGGGAAAAAGCCTCAAAAGACCTACTTTGATGAAAAGAAAGGACTTTAAAATGTGCAGAATACAATCCATTAGGACAAGTCTTCAGGAAAGCCATTTGCCGGCCTCTGCCCCCAGGAGAAGTATGTTAATATAGAGCTTTTGCAAGCAAATAAGAAAAGCAAAAGGGAAGGTGAAAGCCATGGAATATGGAAGCAGCTGGAGACAAAGTTTACAAACCTCACTGAGGTTGGGTCTAAGAAGGACCCCTCTGGAGTCTAAAGTACTTTGGCACCTGATGTAAAGAACTGACTCATTGGAAAAGACCCTGCTGCTGGGAAAGACTGAAGGCGGGAGGAGAAGGGGATGACAGAGGATGAGATGGTTGGATGGCATCACCAATTTGATGGACATGAGTTTGAGCAAGCTTTGGGAATTGGTGATGGACAAGGAGGCCTGGCGTGCCACAGTCCGTGGGGTCACGAAGAGTCTGACACAACTGAGTGACTGAACTGAACTGAACTGAAAGTTCTACAACATCCGTAAATGTTATTGTCAGAACACCACCAATCAGAAGAGCTGTCAGTCTAAGATATAAAACACTTTGTCTTCTCATCCTATAAATTATTTTAGCCCACCGCTGAACAAGGTGATTGTATTAGCACCACCCTCGTGCCACATGAACTATGGTCCTGGAATCCTGCAAAGCCTTGACCCTGATAACACAACACTATTGTCTGAAATTCACATGTTTTCTGCCTCCTCGGTGCTGCTACTCATTGCATATGGGCACAACATGGGTTATCTGTGCTTTCAACTTCAATTTCCATTTTATCCACCTACAAAACAAGGAATATGTCTCTTCTCTCCCTTGATGTCCTTTGGGTCAGTTTTATAAGAAAAAGGAGAATTACTTTGCAGCTTCCAAATACCAAGAAAGTGCAAAGAAAGCCTGAAGGCAATAGAATCTGGCAGCCAGAGGAGCTGCTGGGCACAGTAGCACAAGATAACTAGATGATGTCACTGGAATTTGTCAGCGCAAATACTGATTTGGCTCCCTTTCCCAACATTTCCTCAGTTTTGAAAACATTCACTGCTTCTTTCTTGCTATTTTGCTTTATATGGTAAGATATTATTCCTGGATAGGCCTCAAGAAAGGGTAGCAATTTCACAAATATGGGATATTATTCGTTCTCCACTTGATTTTGTAGTTTTCATTGTGAGAGACTGTGCATCAAATACCTGAGATACAAAATTTCCGTGACTATCATCTAATAAGTCTCTGATTATCTAACGTATAGAAGAAAAAAAAAAGCCACTTTTTAAATTGCAGCTTGTTTTCCATGGCTACACATTTAATCTATAGACTGTTTGAACTGAAGCTGCTGCTGCTGCTGTCATTTCAGTCGTGCCCGACTCTGTGCGACCCCATAGACGGCAGCCCACCAGGCCCCACCGTCCCTGGGATTCTCCAGGCAAGAACACTGGAGCGGGTTATCGTTTCCTTCTCCAAAGCGTGAAAGTGAAGTTGCTCAGTTGTGTCTGACTCTTAGCGACCCCATGGACTGCAGCCTACCAGGCTCCTCCGCCCATGGGATTTTCCAAGCAAGAGTACTGGAGTGGGGTGCCACTGCCTTCTCCATTGAATTGAAGCAGTTACTGTCAAAAATGTTTTCTTGAGATTTAATTCGTGTAAAATTTATTTTGCTCTAGTTTCACGTGTTCAGCTTATGCTTGTCTTACTACATGTACAGCGACAGAGAGTGGGACCCTAAATTGGCCCCTTTAAACTTCTTCTCCCCATGCTAAGCAGCTNACTGCCTTCTCCATTGAATTGAAGCAGTTACTGTCAAAAATGTTTTCTTGAGATTTAATTCGTGTAAAATTTATTTTGCTCTAGTTTCACGTGTTCAGCTTATGCTTGTCTTACTACATGTACAGCGACAGAGAGTGGGACCCTAAATTGGCCCCTTTAAACTTCTTCTCCCCATGCTAAGCAGCTTGGTGGAAGTGAAAGCAATTCAGAATGATCTGGAGACCTACTCTCCTTATCTTTCTTTTCATCATTTGCTGTTTGCTAACCTGAAATTTGAAAAGATTACATTAAAAACAAATGAGGCACTTCTACAAATGTTATTAAGTATCAAGGTGCAGAGTTGACACATTTTTAAACACATTTTCGGTCCTAAGGAAATAAATATAAAACACGTTTTCCCTGTTCTTCCCATTTATTCTACCTGCTTTCTAGTCCTGTTTTGACTTTTCCCCCACCATTTCTGCTGATCTCTTTTTTTGTGCCATCCTGTGAAGCACAGGTGGCCTTTTTCAGGGTCCCTTTAAAAAAAAAAACAAAAAACCTTTAAGGCTAGAAAGGGATAAAAATTAGGAAAAAATTTAAAAGAGTCCTAATCCAGGCAGGCAACATTCTTCTATTAAGTATAATCTGTTCTTGAAGAGTAATATTTGGGCTTCATCTTATATTTAATTACTAATTTAGTAAACATTAGTTGAAGGGAAAAGTAAGCAGTCTTGGGTTGAAAATTCAAATATAGGTATTATGTTTTCCCCTAGTTAATTCTATTGTGTGATATAATAGAAATTGGTGATTCTAACCAGAACAACAATAGATCCGTACATATTTGGCCTTGTTCTCTGAGTCTTATTATAGTTTATATATTAAAGGCAGTAATGATATTTACTTCACAAGAATATGTGGTGAGAATTTAATCACTTTGTCCACACCCATCAGAGTTCTGAGAGGAAACAAAGTAAAGCCCAGCCAATATTTCTCATTCAGTAGTCTGGGAGTGGGGCCCGGAAATTTGTATGTTAAAAACAGACACAGGTAATTCTGATGTGTAGCCTGGTGTGAGGAACACTGTCCTAAGGGATATACTATTGGTTCAAAAAATAGCAATCTTTAGAGTTCATTTTGTAATAAAATGATACAAAAGCGTGCTTCTATATGCCATTGAACTATAAATAAGTAATAACATAAATAAGTGTTTCAACTTTAAGTTGATTTTGAGGACAATAAGAAGACAATTGTCTTTATAGATTTAGGCCTACAAAACAGCAGAATATGAAACATACACATTTATTGTCCTTTAGCCTCCTACTTTGGAAAAATATATCTTCTGTTTCTGCAGTTGTAAGACCATAGAAGTCTCTGAATATATGTCTCTAAAGGAAAAGGTTGAAGGACCAATCAATTATTCCTTTTTCTAATATCTAGATACTATATAGTAAATCAGTGCTCTGGTACATGGAAAAGAATAGTGGCCTAAAAGAAAGCAGGTATTCCCCCCAAAAGTTCTTAACCTATTCCCATGGTGACATCTAAGAAAGGTGTTTTCTAGGAGACTCTGATTCAAGGGACTTCATCATTAGATCAGAATTATTTATGTATATTTGAAGGGTAGAGCATATTTAGCAATTTTCTGTCCACTCTTGAGTATACCCTGCACTTTTGAATTGTGTTGTATAGTCCATGTGAAAAACAAATGCCAACTGCTATCCAAGCTACAGAATTGGAGACTATCCTGTGATTTCAAATTGCTCTTATTTTTGTAACTTGGGGCTTTTATACAGAATGGTGTTTGAAGAAACATAAAAAGTGAAAGACTATATAAATTTTCTTTCCAGGAGTTGACAAACTATGGCCCACTGGCCAAATCTGGCCCAATGCCCGTAAACAAAGTTTGATTGGACAGCCACTCATGTGTTTTTGTGCTGTCTTTGTCCGTTTGTCTACTATAACAGCAGAGCTAAGTAGTTGCAACAAAGACTCCATGGCTCTTAAGGCTTGAAATATTTGTCATTGAGTCCTTTACAGAAAATGCTTGCTGACCTGTGGATCTAGACTAATTCTATGTCATTTGATCTCATGATGGTGGTTAAACTCAAGGACTGAGATAGATTAGGTTTTTAACTTAACTCAAACCTCATTCAAAAAGGATTTGATGGTTTATAGTCAAACATATAATAATAAGATTACTAAGATGGAAATATAAAAGTAGGGCTCAAACTGGATATTCTTTTTAGCTACTATAATTTGAGCTTAATTTTGGCTTGAGCTGCCAAGTACCCAGCTTGGCAACAGGGGAAAGAATAGATGATCTCGGGAAGAAGGGGATACTGTAGTGCCTCCCCTTAATCTCTGACATGCCCAGATAGTACATTTAAAACAACTTGTTCAAAAGGATTATTAAGTTGATGATGTTGGTCAAGGGCCAAGCAACATTTGTTTTGCAAACGAAGTGGATGTGAGCTGTGTGACATGACAACATGACATAATGAAAGCATCTCTAAGAAGGGATAGGGTTAATACTGTGATAAATAGTATTTATCCATATTTGTATTGACACATTTGCTATATTGTGTTATAGAGATGATATTTTAAATAATATTGCTACAGCTTTCCCCCCCTAAGAAGGACACTGTAATTTCCCCAGCTGTGTTCTTGGGATGTACTATTAAAGACACAGTTAGCAGAGCGAGATGTTACTACTACTTAATGTTGTGGAAAATGTATTAAAAAAAGGAAAAGCCCATTTCCTTCCCTGTTTATAATTTCATAGTTTCTTCCCTCCCATAAATTTATTTACATTCACCTGCACTCTTAAAAATGTCCAGCACATCCATGTATGGTTTGAAATTTAGTCTCATTTTGAAGGTTTATTTATAATGGCTACTTGCCAAAAGCTGTTTCTGCTGGTTGAGTGGAAAAGAAACAAGTCCTGCAGATCAATCTTAACTTTTGTCATGGAAAATGTATTTCAGATTTTTCTTTAGTTTATTTGTATTCAAAAAGAAGCCATAAGGAAGTTGAGATTTCAATTAGGTAAGAAGAACTTAACCACAATAATTGCTCTCTTAGGGAGGGTAGTGGACTGTGGTAATTAAAGACAATAAGCTGTGGAGTAAGACTGAACCTGGGTTGGACTCCCTGGTGTTATCTTTAATGGTTACACTACCCTGGGCAAGTTGGCCTCTCAAAGCCCTCGTTTTTCTCTTCTGAAATGGATTGTTTTGAGATTGTTCTGAGAATGGCATGTGGTAGGCACTCCAAAAATGGGAGATAATATTGCTACTGCTGCCAGGAACTAGATACAGAAAGGAGATCATGAAGATTCCTTTGTGGAGAGGTATGTTAACTGTCTCTTATACACATCTTTTAAGGCTAGAAAGGGATAAAAATTAGGAAAAAATTTAAAAGAGTCCTAATCCAGGCAGGCAACATTCTTCTATTAAGTATAATCTGTTCTTGAAGAGTAATATTTGGGCTTCATCTTATATTTAATTACTAATNTGGGGGGTAGGGGGGGTCGTGGGGAGGACGGGGAAGGGGTTCCCTGATGGCTCAGTGATAAAGAATCTGCCTGCAATGCAGGAGACATGGGTTCGATCCCCGGTCAGGAAGATCCCCTGGAGAAGGAAATGGCAACCCATTCCAGTATTCTTGACTGGGAAATCCCATGGACAGAGGAACCTCGTGGGCTACAGTCCATAGGGTTGCAAAGAGTCGGACACAACTTAGCCAGTAGCAGAAGGGTGCTGCTACTGGAAATTTTGCATTAAAATTTCCCTATTAAGTCCTATTCTTTTCAAGTCTCCTTCTCAATTTAATATTTTTTCATAAACGATCTGGGTTGTTAACCCTCCTAAAATTCTGACACCCGGTCTCCTGGATCATTTCATTAGGACTAAAAACAACTTCACTTCTAAAAAGTTTCTCAGCTCCTTGAGATCAGGAACCCTGTCTGCTCGGCTCATCACATAGAACTATGCCCTCCACATAGGGGCACACAATAAATATTTATTAGAATACATAAATAAATGAAGATGAAATAGTACAGTTGAGCCCCTTAAATAGTGAACTACCTTAGGCTTTCACATTAAAACTTAATTCTTCAGCCTTTCATTTTTATGTAACTTTAAAGGAACATTGATATTCTACTCAGGCTCAAATCTGCTCATATAACAAAATTAATGCAACCAGAAATGTGGTGGGAGATAAAGCTAATACTTTATGCATCAAACAACTCTAGACTGTTGAGGTTTTTAATGCCTGTGTCTGTTTTTCAGTTTTCCCCTTCCTTGGATTTCAAGACTCTTCGGACACATTTAGCGGTGTTCCTCAACCTGTTGTTTTTGCAGGAAGGGCAGATGTGTTTAGTTCTAAACACAAGCTCAGGGGCCTTGAGATTTTCACATAAATGTACTTAGCAGAGATTGGAGGTCAGGCAGGAGATGTAGACGTGCAGGCTATCTGCTTAGAGGTGATAACTGATTCACTGAAGGCTTAATATTCCATAAAACAGAGGAACACACAGAGTTCCTTAAAGCTGCTCTCGAGTAAAGGACACAGAAAAATAAGCTTATAGCTTTTGCTGCTCATGACTATAGAGAGCATTAAAGGTGAAAACCCCTATCATGTCATTTAGGTCCTGTCGGTGAGTTCTTAGCATTGTGTGAAACATTCACTTCTAGTCCCTTGCTTTGAAAAACATGTCATAGGACCCAGTATTTTTATAGCATGTACCTCTCTAAAGGAAAAGAAAGTCACCATCAAACTCTTCTCTTTCCTAGCATCCAGGTACTATTTAGTAAATCATTGTTTTAGTTCATAGAATGAATAGTGGCCTAAGAGAGAATAAATATTTTCCAAAAGTTTCAAGCTTGCACCCAGGGTAAAGTCTAAGTAATATGTAGTTTGGGAGACTCTGACGCAGAGTATGTTTTATCTTTGGCTTGGAATTATTTATGTATACTTGAGGAGGCATATTTCTACAGTTGCAGTACGAACCAAGAACTGTAGCAGGAACAAGAAGATAGATTGTTTCAATTGAAAAGACCATTTCTGGGAGGCCTGCAAGTAGTTGGGCCAATATTTTTGTATCCCCACTGTTTAACCGGTTGCTTGAGTACAGGATTTATTTGTAGTAACCCTAGAAGGCCCAGGACCTGTTGAAGGGTGAACATTGTATCAATCAGACTTACCCAGCAATGGAATAGTCCAGCTCAAAGACTAGGAAATTGTGATGGAATAAAAGCAAAACAGAAATGCTGCAGAGGGCTTGCTTTATCACTCAGGAGAATGCATAAAATCAGCATCAAAGACTTTTTCAAATCTGCAGTTTGGGGATGAGCTCTAACACTCATACACACAAAATCAGATGAAGCAGGACAATATATATATATTTTTAATTGGAGTATAATTGGTTTACAATGTTGTGTTAGTTTCTGTTGTACAACAACATGAATCAGGTAATAGTAGTAGTAGTGTTAGTCGCTCAGTCGTGCCGGATTCTTTGCGACCCCATGGACTGCAGTCACCAGGCTCCTCTGTCCATGAGATTTTCCAGGCAAGGATACTGGAGTGGCTTGCCATTTCCTTCTCCAGGGGATCTTCCCAAGCCAGGGGTCGAACCTGGGTCTCCTGCACTGCAGGCAGATTCTTTACTGACTGAGCTACAAGGAATCAGGTAATATGTATACATGTATCCCCTCCTTCTTGAGCCTCCCTCCCACCACCCCCCATCCCATCCCTCTAGGTCATCACAGAGCACCAGGCTGAGCTCCTGTGCTATACGGCAGCTTCCCACTAGCCATCTATTTTACACATTGTAATAGTGTATATATTTCAATGCTACTGTCTCGATTCTTCCCTATTCTAGATTATCCCTATTCGATCATTCCCTGGAATGCTATTCTCTTCGACCCTCTCCTTCCCCCTGTGTCCACCAGTCAAGACAAGATTTTAAACCTCTATTATTCTAGAATTCCTTTTCTTTAGTCTTTGCCTTTAGTCTCCTGGCAGAAGAGAGGAACAGGAAGCCAAGATGGAGTGAAGCAATGTGGACCCAAAGGCCGAACTGGAAGTGATCCCTGTAGGCTGGGGGTGCAGGTTGAGAGCAGATGCTGCTTCTGATCCTTTACAATTTGAGAGCCTAATGAACTCATTCCTTCTCCCCTCCAGCCCCGTACCAGCACCCCTGCTGCCTTCCTGAGTTTAATATGCACTAGGACTGTTCAGCAGGAAGACAGAAGAGGAAAGGTCACATTTGAAAGGCACAGTGTTTCGCTTTGTCGGTATTTTGCCTGGAAAGCACTTGACATACGTTTTTTATTAGACAAGTAATAGGTTTCAGACGATATCAGAAGCACTTCTGTGCCCTGAGTTAATCAAACTAGAAAAGAAAAGAAACTGAATCAAAGAAATGGCATAGGGCTGCACTGTTCTATTTTATTGTATTATGACACATGGTAATTGTGTGTTTGGGTTTATTGTTATGTTCCTCATCGCTCATAGAATTACTGATGTATTTACTCCCAAACGGAATGTGTTCCTTAATTGGCAGGGGAGCACTCAAGAAATGTTTATTTAACCTTAACTTGGTTGAATTGTTTATACTACAGGGACCCGAGTTCAATTTACTTTAGTTTTGGGGGGGAAAAAAAATAACAACAACAAAACCTTTCTTATTTATAGAAGCTGAGTTATGAGTGATCTCCCCACTCTGATGTTTCCTTTACCCTCCACTGTGCAAAGGGAACAAAAAGCCACTGTCTCATTTTTACTCCAAAGAAACTAAACTACTTCCTTAAGTGGGTTAGTTCTTTCAATTGAAAATGGTAACCAGATGTTTACTGAAATCCCTAGCATTTCTCCTTCAAGCCTAGTTTCTTTCTAATTGTTTGATCTTTTTAAGTTTCATAGAAACCAGATTGGGTATTTGAGTTTTCCGTAGCTGGGAAATGTTTAATGCTGCTTTGAAGATCCTTTGTACTATTACTTTAAATGCACTTTCTTCTGCTTCCACTTTTTTGAAAAGATGCAGTGTGGAACTTTTATCAGGTAATTTCTTACAGGTCCTTGTTCACTTCATATTTCTTTAGAGTTGAAAATCCTGGGGGATTTTTTATTTGTCTGAAAATTTAGAGATTTTTGTTTGATTTTGCCACAGACTAAACTGTGCTTTAAATGACAGATTGAATTTGTAAAAACAAATATTTGTATCATATTCAGATGGAGAAAAACTCCAGGAAGGAAAACAAACTCCTTCATATGGGACCTTTCATGAGACAGAATGTGTGGATTAATTTAAGGGAGTTTGGAGACTTTAGACAGTGTGTTTCTATGCTAGTGCATTAGCAGATTTAGCTGCTTGAAATATTTTAGACCTTGTCCTCAAACTGGTAGGAGTTTGGGAACATCTCACCAGATTTTCAGGACTGCCTCTCAATTTTTATATCACTTTTACTTTCTACTCTCATTGTTACAAATACTGTTGAAACATCCCAAGTCACTTCCTCTTTAACTACTGTTTCCCTCTGGATATCCTGGATGCTTTCTATCTTATTTTTAGCTAAAGTTACTTCCTCTTAACAGTTTCTCTTTGCAGAAGTCAAAACCACAGTTTGGGAAACAAAGACTTAAGGGAAAGGAGATTTTATTTTTTCCCCCTTTTGATAATCTCTCTCTATTTAATCCTCAGTAATCAGACTTGCACCACACCACACCCTACCTCCCCAAATTATCCTTTCAGAATTTGCCAAAAAACTCCATTTTGTTACAAATCCAGCCACTATATTTATGATTGCAATATTTTTGGTAGAAAAGCAGATTTGAGCATGAGTAGAATTTAAGCTAAGCTTTAATATAAATTCACTGAGATAATTTCTTAATGTCCTTGATCTTACGCTAGCAGAGTTTTCCAAACTTGGTGAAATGTAGGAACCAGTGGAATAAACACTTGTCCTAGTACTGAATGGGTGCTATAGGGTACACCATCTTCTTACAAACCCTTTTCTCTCTTCAGTTCAGTTCAGTTTAGTTCAGTCGCTCAGCCGTGTCTGACTGGTTGCAACCCCATGAACCACAGCACGCCAGGCCTCCCTGTCCATCACCAACTCCCAGAGTTTACTCAAACCCATGTCCATTGTGTTGGTGATGCCATCCAACCATCGCATCCTCTGTCATTCCCTTCTCCTCTTGCCGTCAATCTTTCCCAGCATCAAAGTCTTTTCAAATGAGTCAGCTCTCTGCATCAGGTGGCCAAAGTATCGGAGTTTCAGCTTCAACATCAGTCCCTCCAGTGAACACCCAGGACTGATCTCCTTTAGGATGGATTGGTTGGATCTCCCTGCAGGCCAAGGGACTCTCAAGAGTCTTCTCCAACACCACAGTTCAAATGCATCAATTCTTCAGCACTCAGCTTTCTTTATAGTCCAACTCTCACATCCATACATGACCACTAGAAAAACCATAGCCTTGACTAGATGGACATTTCGTGGCAAAGTAATGTCTCTGCTTTTGAATCTGCTCTCTAGGTTGGTCATAACTTTCCTTCCAAGGAGTAAGCATCCTCTAATTTCATGGCTGCAGTCACCATCTGCAGTGATTTTGGAGTCCAGAAAAATAAAGTCAGCCACTGTTTCCTCTGTTTCCCCATCTATTTGCCATGAAGTGATGGGACCAGATGCCATGATCTTAGTTTTCTGAATGTTGAGCTTTAAGCCAACTTTTTCACTCTCCTCTTTCACTTTCATCAAGAGGCTCTTTAGTTCTTCTTCACTTTTTGCCATAAAGGTGGTGTCATCTGCACATCTGAGGTATTTCTCCCGGCAATCTTGATTCCAGCTTGTGCTTCTTCCAGCCCAGCGTTTCTCATGATGTACTCTGCATATAAGTTAAATAAGCAGGGTGACAGTATACAGCCTTGACTACTCCTTTTCCTTTTTGCAACCAGTCTGTTGTTTCATGTTCAGTTCTAACTGTTGCTTCCTGACCTGTATAGAGGTTTCTCAAGAGGCAGGTCAGGTGGTCTGGTATTTCCATCTCTTAATTTCCTTAAATTGTGCCTTGCCTGCTTCTGCCACCTTCCTGTCCCATCCTTCCTTATGTTCTTCTTCCAGATGAGAGCTTTCTCCAAGATGTTTATCCCTAGTCATCTTATTTTCCACGTGGCTTGATACTCCCTCAAGAAAAGTTTCTACTCTGTGGATTGAACAATCGCTTCTGGGAAACAAATTAGCAGCTGCTGGAGGCTGGGGTTGGTGGTCAAAGGGGACAAACTTCCAGTCATAAATAAATTCTGGAGATGTATTATATAGCATGGTAACTGTAATTAGTATAGTAGTAATGTTAGTCGCTCAGTGGTGTTGAACTCTTTTCAACCCCATAGACTGTAGTCCACCAGGTTCTTCTGTCCATAGAATTCTCCAGGCAAGAATGCTGGAGTAGGTTACCATTCCCTTATTCAGAGGATGTTCCTGACCCAGGTATTGAACCTGGGGCTCCTACATTGCAGGCAGATTCTTTACCATGGAAGCCATGGTGATTATACTTAATAATACTATATTGTATAGTTGAAAGTTGTTAAGACAGTATATTGGAAAGGTTCTCATTACCAAAAAAAAAAAACACAAAAAGTATAATTCTATGTGTAGTAACAGATCTCAACTAGATTTATTGTGGTTATTATCATTCAATGTGCACACACATGCACATACAAACACACTATAAATATATATATATATGGCTTCCTGAAGGCTCAGCTGGTAAAGAATCTGCTTACACTGTGGGAGACCTGAGTTGATCTCTGTGTTGGGAAGAGCCTCTGGAGAAGGGAATGGCTACCCACTCCAGTATTCTGGCCTGGAAAATTCAATGGACAGTATAGTCCATGGGGTTGCAAAGAGTTGGACACAATGAGCAAATTTTACTATATATGTGGAAGTTCAGTCACTCAGTTGTGTCCACCTCTTTGTGACCCCAAGGACTGCAGCACGCCAGGCTTCCCTGTCCATCACAAACTCCTGGAGCTTGCTCAAACTTATGTCCTTCAAGTAGGTGATGCCATCCAACCATCTCATCCTCTGTCTCCCCTTCTCCTGCATTCAATCTTTCCCAGCGTCAAGGTCTTTTCCAGGTCAGTTCTTCGCATCAGGTGGCCAAAGGATTAGAGTTTCAGCTTCAGCATCAGTCCTTCCAATGAATATTCAAGACTGATTTCCTTTAGGATGGACTGGTTGGATCTCCTTACAGTCCAAGGGACTCTCAAGAGTCTTCTCCAACACCACAGTTCAAATGCATCAATTCTTCGGCGCTCAGCTTTCTTCACAGTCCAACTCTCACATCCATACATGACTACTGGAAAAACCATAACTGACTACATGAACTTTTGTTGGCAAAGAATGTCTCTGCTTTTTAATAAGCTGTCTTGGTTGGTTATAGCTTTTCTCCCAAGGAGCAAGCATCTTTTAATTTCATGGCTGCAGTCACCATCTGCAGTAATTTTGAATGTTAAGTTTAAGCCAGATTTTTCACTCTCCTCTTTCACTTTCATCAAGAGGCTCTTTAGTTCCTCTTCACTTTCTGCCATAAGCGTGGTGTCATCTACGTATCTGAGGTTATTTCTCTCAGCAATCTTGATTCCAGCTTGTGCTTCTTCCAGCTGTGCTTTTCATGTGATATACTCTCCATATAAGTTATATAAGCAGGGTGACAATATACAGCTTTAACGTACTCCTTTCCCAATTTGGAACCAGTCTATTGTTCCATGTCTGGTTCTAACTGTTGCTTCTTGACCCGCATATAGATTTCTCAGGAGGCAGGTAAGGTGGTTTCGTATTCCCATCTCTTTCAGAATTTTCCCCAGTGTATTGTGATCCACACAGTCAAAGGCTTTGGTGTAATCAACAAAGCAGAAGTAGTTGTTTTTCTAGAATTCTCTTGCTTTTTTCTATGATCCAACGGATGTTGGCAATTTTATCTCTGGTTCCTCTACTTTTTCTAAATCCAGCTTGGACATCTGGAAGTTCAGGTTCACACACACACACACACACTCACACACACACACACACGCCTGCCCAGTGGCTCAGTGGTCAAGAATCTGCCTGCAATGCAGGAGGATTCCTTGGGTCAGAAAGATTCCCTGGAGGAAGGCATAG
>SJYA01000595.1:249616-424384 GCA_006410615.1 Neotragus moschatus | reverse complement strand
TCATTGGAAAAGACCCTGATGCTGGAAGGGATTGGGGGCAGGAGGAGAAGGGGATGACAGCAGATGAGATGGCTGGATGGCATCACCTACTCGGTGGACATGAGTTTGAGTAAACTCTGGGAGTTGATGATGGACAGAGAAGCCTGGCGTGCTGCGATTCATGGAGTCACAAAGAGTCGGACACGGCTGAGTGACTGAACGGAACTGAACTGAAGCAGAATGCAAATTTCTTAGCCCAACATTCTGCACTTCCCATGCCATCGAGTTGGATACCTCCATACCCCTGTGATAGCATGGCTCTCAGGCTTGTCCTACACTTGAATTACCCAAGAAATGTAGAAATTAAAGAACCCAATATCCAGGCCCCACTTAGAAAATTTTGTCAGAATTGCGGGGTCAGAGAGTTGGATTTGGACATCACTTTAAAAAGAAAATCTTAACTTTATTGGCCTAAAGTTCTTATTTTACCTGAGTTCTTTTTTAAAAATGTATTTTACTGAAGCACAGTTGATTTACAGTGTTGTGTTAATTTCTACTGTACAGCAGTGATTCATTTGTGTATACATACTTTCTTCTTATTCTTTTTCCATTAGAGCTTATCACAGGATAGTGAATATAGTTCCTTGTGCTATACAGTAGGTCCTTGTTGTTTATCTATTTCTTTTATAATAGTTTATATCTGCTAATCTCTAACTCCCGATCCATCCCTCCCTGCCCCCCCAAACCTGCACCTGAAGCCTGTTCTCTTATGTGTGAGTCTATTTCTACTTTGTAGATAAGTTCATATGTCATATTTTACATTATACATTTACGTGATATCATATGATATTTGTCTTTCTGACTTACTTCAATTAGTATACTAATCTCTAGGTCCATCCATGTTGCTACAAAGGACATTATTTTATTCTTTTTTGTGGCCGAGTTGTAGTCCATTGTCTACATGTACCACTTCTTCTTTATCCATTCATCTGCTAATGGACATTTACGTTGTTTCCATATCTTGGCTGTTGTAAACAGCACTGCAGTGANTAATCTCTAGGTCCATCCATGTTGCTACAAAGGACATTATTTTATTCTTTTTTGTGGCCGAGTTGTAGTCCATTGTCTACATGTACCACTTCTTCTTTATCCATTCATCTGCTAATGGACATTTACGTTGTTTCCATATCTTGGCTGTTGTAAACAGCACTGCAGTGAACACAGGGGTGCATGTATCTTTTTTGAATTATAATTTTCTCTGGATATCAGGCATTAGGTTTTTTTTTTTAAGTATCCCAGGGACGATCCCCTGGAGAAGGGATAGGCTCCCCAGTGCAGTATTCTTGAGCTTCCTTTGTGGCTCAGCTTGTAAAGAATCTGTTTGCAATGTGGGAGACCTGGGTTTGATCCCTGGGTTGGGAAGATCCCCTGGAGAAGGGAAAGTCTACCCACTCCAGTATTCTGGGCTAGAGAATTCCATAGACTGTATAGACCATGGGGTTGCAAAGAGTCAGACATGACTGAGCGACTTTCACTTTAAGGTGATATTAACATGTGAGTGGGATGGAGAACGACTTTGATTAACCTACTCACCTCTGCCTGATCCCATGGCAAAGCTTTCTGCTTTGCAGTGTTATTTAGGCTTGTCTCCTAGAATTTCCTCCTTTCTACCATTTCTTAAAATCAAATGAATATCTAAATTCACCCATAGTGTCATTTGCTCAGTTTTGTATCCGACTCTGCAACCCCATTGGACCATAGCCTGCCAGGCTCCTCTGTCTATGGGATTCTCCAGGCAAGAACACTGGAGTGGGTTGCCATTTCCTTCTCCAAAATTAACCCATAAATTCCCCTCAAACTCAAAACGGTAAACAAGTTAACTAAGGCCTCATCTTGTTATTCCTACACCTCTGATGCCTAGATTATACTTGTGTTTTATTTTTTAATAATTTTTGTCTATTAATCTCATCTCCCCTTCTATACGATAAACTTCTTGTAGAACAAGGAGTATTTTATTCATCTGTTATTCATTATACTGTGCCTAGGACAGTGTCTTGTGTATACCTAGTAGGTACACAGTTAAATGAATAAGCCACTGAAAAAATAAACCTATAAATATATTAATAACAGAGCTGAATATTTCAGATATTCAAGCATCATTTGCTTCTTTGAAGTTTAGAGAAAAAATAGTAAGTGCTTTATAGGAAATAACTGTTGTAGAGCTAAATGAAATGTGCTTTGGGCTGTGTCTGTCAACTGAAGAACAGAACTCACAGGCCCACTGCCTCTAGTGAAAGTTCCCTGTAACCTTGTATCAGAGGGGTCAAGTCAGTGATGTCTATGTTTCCAAAGAAAGACGAATTCTGCTAATAAGTTAATAATAGGCTTTAATAATAATAATAACTCTTTCCAGCTCTTTCACTAAGGAAAAATATGAAAATCATATGTGAATCTCATCATCTGTGCAACAAAATGATCTATTTAGAGCCAGGAACTTTAAGAATTTAAAAAATCCACTTAGCATTCCATCTTGTTATCAGAGTGACCAAACAAGCGATTAAAGAGTGTAGAGGGCAAAGATGTCTGTTAGCCCACCCTGACTCTCTTAATTGTTCACTCTGTATTTTATACTACCAGAAGGTAAAGAGAATCTTTGCCTAAATGTTTAAGGAATATACTTTTGGTAAAACTTTACCGTAGTATCTGCTGATTTGCTTGAACTATGATTCTCAAATTTTGTGTGTATCAGAATTGTCTGGAAGGTTTGGTAAATCACAGATTGCTGGGCCCTACTCTCACTTGATCTGATTCAGTAAGAATGTACAGGTGAGTTGAGAAATAATAAGTTGCCAGCTAATGCTAATGTGCTGTCCAGGACCACTTGTTGAAAACTAGTGTCTTAGGTCGATCCTTATTACAGATTTTCAGTCTTTCTTCCAGAAGCACAAAGATATTCTGCCCATTTGCCCTTTTAAGTATTTAATGGCCAAACTGTTTCCCACTTGCCTCCATGGGACCCCAAATCAATCTTCTACCTTGGTGAGAAGCCCCTCCTAAATTTATATAGATGCTAAACCCATTGTGAGTCAACATGCAAAACCTTGGTACATGCAAAGCTTAATTATTTGCAGTCAAGACCAGTGACACCGTTTTAAAAGGATAGGAACAAGTAGCTGAATTTACACTGTCTTTGGACATGATGGGCTTGCTTGAAGATAGTGAAATCAAGGTAAAAATATGGACAGGTGATTTATTCTAAATGGTAAGTATATGCCCCCAAAGAGAAGCACCTAGCTGTCACCTAGAGCCAGACATCCTGGAACGTGAAGTCAAGTGGGCCTTAGGAAGCATAACTGGGAATGAAGCTAGTGGAGGTGATGGAATTCCAGCTGAGCTGTTTCAGTCTTAAAAGATGGTGCTGTTAAAGTGCTATACTCAATATGCCAGCAAATTTGGAAAACTCAGTAGTGGTCACAGGACTACAAAAAGGTCAATTTTCATTCCAATCGCAAAGAAGGGCAATGCCAAAGAACGTTCAAACTACCACACAATTGTACTCATCTCACACGCTAGCAAAGTAATGCTCAAAATTCTCCAAGCTAAGCTTCAACAGTACGTGAGCTGAGAACGTCCAGATGTTGAAGCTGAATTTAGAAAAAGCAGAGGAACCAGAGATTAAATTGCCAATATCTGTTGGATAATAGAAAAATTAAGAGAATTCCAGAAAAACATCTACTTCTGCTTTATTGATTATGCCAAAGCCTTTGACTGTGTAGATCACAACAAACTGGAAAATTCTTAAAAGGGATGGGAATACCAGACCACCTTACCTGCCTCCTGAGAAATCTGTATGCAGGTTAAGGAGCAACAGTTAGAACCAGACATGGAACAATTGACTGGTTCCAAATTGGGAAAGGAGTATGTTAAAGCTGTATATTGTCACCCTGCTTATTTAACTTATATGCAAAGTACATTGTGAGAAATGTGGGGCTGGATAAAGTACAAGCTGGAATCAAGACTGCCAGGGGAAATATCAATAACCTCAGATACACAGATGACAGTACCCTTATGACAGAAAGTGATTAGGAACTAAAGAGCCTCTTGATGAAAGTGAAAAAGGAGAGTGAAAAAGCTGGCTTAAAACTCAACATTCAAAAAACGAAGATCATGGGATCCGTCCCATCACTTCATGGCAAATAGATGGGGAAACAATGGAAACAGGGACAGACTTTATTTTTTTGGGCTCCAAAATCACTGCAGATGGTGACCACAGCCATGAAATTGAAAGATGCTTGCTCCTTGGAAGAAAAGCTGTGACCAATCTAGACAGTTTATTAAAAAGCAGAGACATTAGTTTGCCAACAAAGGTCCATCTAGTCAAAGTTATGGTTTTTCCAGTAGTAGTGTATGGAGAGTTGGACTATAAAGAAAGCTGAGTGCTGATGAATTGATGCTTTTGAGCTGTGGTGTTGCAGGAGACTCTTAAGAGTCCCTTGGACTGTAAGGAGATCCAACCAGTCCATCCTAAAGGAAATCAGTCCTAAATATTCATTGGAAGGACTGATGCTGAAGCTGAAACTAATACTTTGGCCACCTGATGGGAAGAACTGACTCATTTGAAAAAACCCTGATGCTGGGAAAAATTAAAAGCAGGAAGAGTAGGGGAAAACAGAGAATGAAATTGTTGGATGTCATCACCAACTCAATGGGCATGAGTTTGAGCAAGCTCCAGGAGTTCGTGATGGGCAGGGAAGCCTGGTGTGCTGCAGTCCATGGGGTCGCAAAGAGTCGGAAATGATTGAATAACTGAACTGAAGGATAAACAAGATAGTACTATGGAAAAGAGGAATTTCTGGCCTGGGTCTTTGTGAAACCATGACTAAATCACTTAATTAAGTTCTTAGATTCCTTTCATTTTACAGAAGATGAAGATTTTTTGATTAGATATACTAGGTGTATCTTATTTAAGATCTATTTCAACTAGAAAATATGTAAAAAGAATAATAAAGAATGAGAGAGATTACCTAAAATGCCAACAAAGACATACTTCTTTACAAGTTTTTTCTACATTTTATACAATTTTCTAGTTTGATTTTTTTTTTAGCATACTATTATGTCAGAAATACATGCCATAAAAACTTTGTAAATATTATTTCAGAGGCTACTTAACATTATATTACTGGATGTATGTAATATTTACTTTATTGTTCTTAATCTTTCCCATATTGTTAGATATTTATGATATTTCTAATGTTTTGCTATTATAAATAATGCCCTCAGAAAATTATTCTATGGAAGTGTGGTATGGAAATCCAAATTCACAGCTGGAGTATAAGACAGATTAAGTTTCTGCTAGAAATTGGTACTAGCCTCATGGGCGGAATGCTGGGAATGTGAGAATGGCAGGCACATTCCATGGTAATCTGAAGGCTCATCCGAGAGGGCTAGTATCAGGAATCGTGAGTGTTTGCCCTTCCATTGGCTTGTTTGCTCAAGGATTTATGTTCGTTATTTGTTCATTTTTGGAGAAATAGCATATTAAGTTTTATCAGGAAGACTTTGCTTTGTGTTGTCTGAAATCTCCCACTCATAACTGTACACAGCATGACTATAGCACCCTGAGACTGATACTGTTTCTCGTTTTATGGAACGTAATTCTATCACTTTGTCACATTGAGTATTTTATATCAGAGACATTTGGAATTGTAAAATGATTGAAGTCTAGCTTAATTTTATGTTTATTTTAATTTCTATATAGCAGTTGATTGGCATCATAGAGTGCTTTGAAAGACGTACAGTGCTTGAAAAGACTCAATGTCTGTTTTTCATAGAGAATAATAGTGCTTTATTTGGATGCATATTCAAACCACCTTTTTAGAAAATAGTTTTCCCATTTATCAAGATGTTTTATGTTTTTGATAGAATATTGAATCAAGCATTTGCGAGTACAAAGGTAAAAGTAAAAATCACTCCAGAGATAACACAGTTGCCTCCTGCCTCTTTTTGCAAGTTTACTCCACATGTTTTAACAGATACTTTAAAAAAATTTTTTTTTTTTTTTGCTATACCACGTGGCTTGTAGGATCTCATTTCCTTGACCAGGGATCAAACCCAGGCTCCCATCAGTGGAAGCACAGAGTTCTAATTACTGGACTACCAGGGAATTCTCGATACATTTTTAATATTTTGATAAAAATAAAGACTGTATTATCTTTCCATGTCAATGTAGTTTTTAAGAATTGTAACAAAGTGTCATGTCACTAGTTTTCAAGTTAGCCTTTTAAAATCACTAATTAAATGTACTGTGCTATACAGTTTGTATACATTAACTTATTGACTTCTCACTTCTAGTCCACAAGGTAGCTGTTTGTGTTTCACACTTGCAGAATTGAGTAGCACATATCATAAATGATGGAGCTGAGATTTGACCTAAGGGCTGTCTGTCTCTAAACGTGAGATTTTAACCACAATATCATCCTAGTTTCTTGAAAGTATATGAAAGATATTTAGAATTTTTTTAACTTTGTTAATATAAAATACAACTTTACCACAATATTTATTTATATTGATTTTTTTGAGATTAGGGTATAATTTGGAAGTATTGTATTAATGGGCAAAATATCAAAACTGTGCTTCCTCCTGCCACATTCCTCTACAAAATGATGGCTCATATTTTAACTTTCATCAACAGTGTTATTTCTCCATGGATCTTCAGTATTAGATGTTATCACATTTTTTAATCTGGTGAAGTTAAAAATGTCACATAATTTAAACTTTTTAATAGGGAAGAAAGTTTTACTTATATATCAATTTAAAACAATTTCTATTTTTTAAATGCTATCTTTTTAAATTTAATTTTTTATTTGCAAATCTTTTTTTATATGAAGGATATGAATAAGCAGTTTGTATTTTCACATCTAAATGGCAAAATGAAGAAGAAAAAACATGCAATTCACAAAGTTACAGAAAGACCATTTCAAGTATAGCATATCACTTTACAGTCACAGGACTGGCAAATTTCAAATTTAGTAATTTCACCTACTGCTGGTGAATATTCCAAGGAAAGCTTTCATACATTGAGTGTGGAAATGAGAAATATTGTAGTCTTTTTTTTGGAAAGCAATCTGGAACATCTATAACAGTTAAAATACTTATAATTTTTAAGCCAGCAATATTATTCTTGGGAATCTATATGATAGAAGTTAAAGCATCAGAAGGTAATAGATTAAAATTAACAATGTCAAAGAAAAAGAAGATGCTTCAAATAAGGATAACCAAAATGAGGGAAATTAGATTATAATTTTTGAGTAATAAATGATTAGAAAAATAGGAAATTATGTGTGAAGAATCTTTGGAGGGGTGGAAAAATAATATTATAAGATTAGAGGAAAATTCTGATTTTTCAGAATTGTATTAAAATATGTGGAAAAAATATGCTTCTTAGATGCATAGGAACGATACACTTTAAAAGTACTTGGCATAGTTTCATATTGGATTAAATGTTCTTCATCTCACAGATGACACAATTATTGGCCCCAGGAGACACTTCTGATACCCCTTTGCCTCCTGGGAGCAGGGCCAGTTTTACAAAAATCGTGCAGTGGATGAAATGTGTTTTAGCCAATAGCCCTGTTTACCTTTACTGAGGCCCTTCTTACCTGAAGCACCCATTTTAGGGCCCTGCAGGGTGCCCCACCTAGTCAGGTTACACCTACCCCATGAGACTCATTGCTACTCACTCATGACAAGTACCTTTCTTCATCAGCAGTTTCAGGGCTCAAAGACCACATATTTTAGCAAATGCACTTGTACTGCCAATGAGAGAAAACTGCAGATCCCCAGTTCTGGATAATGTGTATGAATTTTAACTGAGGCCTCATACTGGTGAGGTCCTCTCTTGCTTTAGAGCAAAACCAACAGTGAGTGGGTATCTGGTGAGTTAACATACATTCCTCCTATGGTATGAAGGCCCATTAGCGAAACATGAAGGAGTGACACAGAGTTGAGAGAGATTATTTTCTGTGTTTTCTAAATGACTCTTACGTCACTCTAATCTGAAGCCCTGAATGATAAGCTGCAAGACTTATTATCACTGAGATCTCAAATTTATCTGCCTGTATCTTACCTCCCACCCACCTGTCTATTCATTTAACCACAAATACTTATGTAAAGCTTATCAAGTACGAGGCACTGTTCTAAGCATGTTACAAATATTAACGCACTAAATTTTCATAATATCCCACCAATACTGGTATTATTATTTCTAGGAGGTCTGAGTTTTATTCCTCACATCTGCTTTTGGGAATGACGTTGAATAAGCACATTAGATTACCTATTAGTTTGAAAATAGAAGGTAAGATTTGCTTCATCAATAGCTCATGGAAATATTATGATTGTTTTAAGTAAATCTTCAAAGATTATTGAAAATAATGCTTTATGAATAAGAGCTGTGCAACCTTAAAATGCTTGTGGCATTAAGTAATGAGCCATTGATAGAACTGATTATTTTTCTCGTGCTAGTGAACTATATTTTCTCAAGCCTTAGTTCTCATCTGTGCTGAATTAGTGTGGAATTATTCTTAGAATAAAATTTTAAATCAGTGACTCCCACCTCCCTCTCAGATTGCTCACAGTTCCCAGTGCATTATTATACAGTGTCAAATTAGATATGATTAGGGTTTATTCACTGCATTTGAAAGAAATCATGGAAAATGACTTTTTAATGAAACAGGAAGAAGGAATAATATTTGGTTAAATGAAGTGGCACCTCGCTAATTATATACTAAAACCTCCTGCACTGTACTGTGGAATTCAGTGTAAGGAGTGTCTATCAGAAACTCATGTCAAGTACTCAAGTAATAAAAGAATCCAGTTTAAAGTGTCATTCTCATAACAAGGATTATGACCAAGACATCATAGCCAGGCATCAGAATATCTTAATATTGACACTAAACATGATTTATGTAATGCACGGTTATTTATGTAAAACTCTAAAACTGGTGTGGCTGGAGAGAGAGCATTATGAAGGTAAGACCTTTTTAGGAACTACAGGGCAGAGGTGTAGGTGTATATCAGTGTTTCTCAAACTCATTTGTGTGTATGATCACCTGGGGATGTTGTTATTCACAAATTTGATTTGGTGAGGTCTAACTTGAGGACTGAAATCTTTCATTTCTAACACGCTTTCAGTATGTGAAAATGTTACAGATCCAGGGGCTTCCCTGGTGGCTCAGCTGTAAAGAATCCGGCTGCAATGTAAAAGCCGCAGGAGAAACGGGTTCGATTCCTAGGTCAGGAAGTTCCCCTGGAGGGCATGGCAACCCACTCCAGTATTCTAGCCTGGAGAACCCCATGGACAGTGGAGCCTGGTGGGCTACAGTCCATGGGATCGCAAAGAGTTGGACACGACTGAAGAGACTTAGTGAGCGTGCACACACACGTACACACACACACAAACTGAGGACTGAAATCTTTCATTTCTAACAAGCTTTCAGTATATGAAAATGTTACAGATCCAAAGAACACTTTTGAGTAGGAAAGATGTCCATATTTAATTGTAATGTAAGATACAATCCACCTGCAATGCAGTAGACTTGGGTTCTATTCCTGGATCGGGATGATCCTCTGGAGGAGGAAAGGGCAACCCACTCCAGTATTCTTGTCTGGAGAATCCCTTGAACAGAAGAGCCTGGCGGGCTACATACAGTCCATGGGATCGCAAAGAGTAGGGCACGACTTAGCGACTAAACCAAGATACAATAGAAGTAGTATGAATAAAAGAAATAAAACATTCTGAGAGAACAGTAAAGGAAGTGACCCATCCTGAATGTGGGGATCAAAATGTCACAAGTGGAATACTAAGCATGTAACAATGATTTCTCAAGCAGATTTTGGAGGCAAGAGCATTCACCAGAATGAGCTCTAGGCAGGGGCACACAGGTCTACAAGTGTATGGAGTCTCAAGGACCAATAAGGGTCCATATGGCTAAGAGGAATTGGCGGTTGGGGTGCTGCTTTGAGGGAAAAGGCTAGAGGACTAGGTTGAAGCCAGTGTGAAGGATCTCCCTTGCTTTGCTAAAGAACTTGATCTGTATTGTGCTGGTGATGGTAACATCTCTGTTTTCAGAGGATAATCATGGCCCTAGGGAAGGAAGATGGATTAGTGAAGGGAAAAGAATTAGAAGCAGGGCCAGTAATTAGGAGGCTTCGCAGAGATGTGAAATCTTAGAGACTGTGATAGGATTTGAAAAGGTAAGGAAATATTTAAGAAATTCTAATTTAGACTGAATGGGAATTGGAAATCGATGGCAAGTGGAATAGGAGACTAGTCTAAGTTGAAGATGATGTAGTGCATTCCAGCTTGAGGAAGAGAGAGTGGCTACACCTTTGATGGTAACAAAAGTGGAAGGACTGACAGTTTTTTGGCAGGAGATTACTGNGACTTTAGCTTTTTATTTTGTTTTGTTTTTAAGTCAGAATAAATATACTCTCTAGAGAAAATAAGATGATGACTGTTAAGTATATGTGGCTGTAGCTAGACACATATTAATTATATATCTCATTAAGCATTTTATATGTAGCCCAGGTGGTGCTAGTGGTAAAGAGCATGCCTGCCAATGCAGGAGATGTAAGAGACACTGGTTTGATCCTTGGATTGGGAAGGTCCCCTAAAGAAGGAAATGGCAACCCACTCCAGTACTCTTGCCTAGAAAATCCCATGGATGGAGGAGCCTGGTGCAGGCTACTGCCCATGGGGTTGCAAAGAGTGGGACATGACTGAGCAACTTCACTTTCACTTTTTCATTTTTCACTTTCTGCACTGTAGTGCAGATTGGTTTTGTAATACGACATTTTTAGTATAAAATGTGTGCTCAGTCGTGCTTGGCTCTTTGTGACCCCATGGACTGCGGCCCACCAGGCTCCTCTGTCTATGAGATTTCCCAGGTAAGAATACTGGAGTCGTGTCCGACTCTTTGCAACCCCATGGGCACTAGCCTGCACTAGGCTCCTCCATCCATGGGATTTTCTAGGCAAGAGTACTGGAGTGGGTTGCCATTTCCTCCTTTAGGGGACCTTCCCAATCCAAGGATCAAACCAGTGTCTCTTACATCTCCTGCATTGGCAGGCATGCTCTTTACCACTAGCACCACCTGGGCTACATATAAAATGCTTAATGAGATATATAATTAATATGTGTCTAGCTACAGCCACATATACTTAACAGTCATCATCTTATTTTCTCTAGAGAGTATATTTATTCTGACTTAAAAACAAAACAAAATAAAAAGCTAAAGTCCATACTTCATTCAGATTTTTAAACTTTTTTACCTAATATCCTTTTTCTGTTCCAAAATCCCATGCAAGATATATTGCATTTAGTCGGTCTGTTTCCTTAGGCTTCTCTTGGCTGTGACTGCTTCGCAGACTTTCTTTCTTTTTGATGACCTTGGCAGTTTTGAGAAGAACCGGTCAGATGTTTTTGATGTCAGAAAACTAGTCAATCCAATCACACTAGGACCACAGCCTTGTCTAACTCAATAAAACTAAGCCATGCCCACGGGGCAACCCAATATGGGCGGGTCATGGTGGAGAGGTCTGACGGAATGTGGTCACTGGAGAAGGGAATGGCAAACCACTTCAGTATTCTTGCCTTGAGAACCCCATGAACAGTATGAAAAGACAAAATGATAGGATACTGNTGGCTGGATGATGTCACTGACTCGATGGACATGAGTTTGGGTGAACTCTTGGAGTTGGTGATGGACAGGGAGGCCTGGCGTGCTGCGATTCATGGAGTCACAAAGAGTCAGACACGACTGAGCGACTGAACTGAACTGAATTGGGATATGCCTGGGTGTTTTTCTGATTAGTCTGGGGTTATGGTTTGGGGGAGTAAGACCACAGAGGTAAAGCATCATTCCTCTCATATCATTTCAAAGGAATGGTATGGACTATACACATTACTTCTCACTGTCAATATGAACCTTAATCACCTAACTGAGGTAGTGATTGTCAGGTTTTTTCACTGCAAATTATTTTTTTCTTCCCCCTTTCTATATGAGACTCTTTGGAAGGGTGTTCTTGTGCACAGCTCAAGCTGACGGACTAGAAAGTTGTGATCTACCTCCTTGAGTTTGTAGTAGCTATGGAAATTATTTAGTGTTTTTCCATACCAAAGATTTTCTCTTCCTCCTCATTTGTTTATTTATTCAATAATTTGTTTATATCCATACGGACTAGTGGATATTTATTTTATATGTTGGGTTATAATCCAATATTACTTATTTTTTTTTCTCAAATTGTGCCAGTTTTGACCACTGGCTCTCATGCTTCTTTAATATACCTCCATCATTTCTTTTGTTTATTTATTTGCTTGTTTGGTTTTAAGCTTTTCTTCATTTTCTAGGACTATGTTGCTCTAGACTCATCTTGTATACTTAACTTCTCCAGCCCTTGAATCAGCCATATCTCCAAAGACCCCTGGTTTCTTCCTATTGGAGAATGGTATTCAAAACTGATACCTGGGTGAGAGGTACAGCCTGATTTTTAAACTGCTGCAGAGTTCATTTCTTTTAAGGTTGCCTAAGTTGGTGAGAATTCCAGACTTTCAGAAATTTGGGAAAATGCAATAATAAGACTTTTCACACAGACAAACAACAGTCTTTAAAGCAGTAAAACTTTAAACACACAGGCACATACATCTAATCAGTTATACTTTCAATAGAAGACTGCAAAAGTGGCATGAATATCTTTATAAAAATAAAATCACTTTAAAAAACTTGTGGAAGGAAACTTCAGCAAGCCTTCTAAAGTAAACATTTCTCAGGTTTATTTCATATGAATAAACAGATCTATTTTTTTTTTTATATTCTTCTTAATGAAAAGTTTCTTTAGAGCAGGAGTCTTTTAGCTTTTGCAAAAGTTTAAAATGTTGCCTTTTTGAGCTAGTGAGTAGGTGAATAGAAGAATTTCAGGAGCTCAAAACTCTTCTCAGAAACAATCTCCAAACCTCTCTTAGGGCAGAAAGTGGATAAACATTAGGATGGGAAAATTTTATCTCTAGTGTGGATTTAGGACATCAAGGAAGAGAGTGGTTTAGAATTTCTCTCTGGTGAAACACAAAAGTTTTCATCATCAGCTCTTTAAAGGATAAGGAGCCAGAGGCATAACAAGCAAAAATCCATGACCAGACTCTTGGGGCAAGAAACCAGACTTAATTAGATTTTGAGACCATGTTATATAATACATTGAAAATCTCGAGTTTCAATATAATGATTGCTTTTAAAATAAATTCTGGATTCATGTTGATGTATGGCAAAATCAATACAATTTAAAAAAATTGCAAAAAAATTAAAATAAACTCTGAAAATTGAAATATAAAATCCAATAAACATCTAGTAAGTATCTACTATAATCAGTCTTAGACACAACAACTTGAATGCTTGTTGTCCTTAAAGTGAAGCCATGAATTGTGAGTGCTGTGCTACCATTCTGTAGATCCATCATATGAAGAATGCAGTAAAGGGAACTGGTTAACGCAAGTTGATTCAGGAACGGCTGTTTTATACTCAAACAATCTTGTGGTAGGATCAAACATAGAACCCAATTTATTATCAATAAGTTAATAAGTATTCATGAATATAAACTATCTATTAATTCTGGTAAAGGAAGGATACAGAGAAAGGAAGACTTTTTATGCGGTAAGAACCTTATTTACCATCTGAGCCACCCTGAGCGACTGAACATGAATAAGGGTATAAAAGAAAAGGGTATAAAATTGGAACAGTGAATATATGAAATGTCCTCATGTTATGTTATAGAGGAATATATAATACATATATATAGTACATAATAATATATAAATGAATATTATATATCATTTAATATTTGTTATATCATAAAGAAATATTATATATTTTAAAATCTTTGTTATATTATGAAGGAATATTATCTATTATTTTAAGATTAAGTGTTTTTAGTATTTCACACAGAAATAACAAATTTTAGGGCATCATGCTTTTGTATCCTTAAGGAATGTAATAGTATTAATAGAATAAGTAAATGAGACTTGGTTTTAAGGCTATGTATCTTAAGAGTTCCTGGACAAGTTTATTTTCCAAGTCATATTTTATAAGTCTTTTCTGCTTCAATATAGTGTATGTGTTCACAGAAAAGTTTCTAATAAGTAAAGCACTTGAAATTTTCTATTAGTTTTCATAATTGATATTATAATTCTTTAAATGCAGTGAATAGCTACCTTTGTTCTTCTTATGTACTTCTCTCCTTCATTCTTACTAAGAAATAAAATGTATCTTTATGTCCTTTTTTAAAAACTACTCTAATATTTTTCTCATTATTCATCCATTTTTAATTTTTACAAAAATATTTCAATATCCTAGGATACGAATTTTAGTTACTGATTTAGCAACTGATCACATTCAGTTGCTCATTCATTTTATGTTTAGCAAACAGATAGCAAATACTTGTTAACTTCCAGCCACTGTTATAGATACTGAGAATACAGCAGTGAATAAAATAGACCCAGTTCAACCCTCATGAAGCTCACATTTAAATGGAGAGAGATAGACAATAAACAAATAGACAAGAAGTATATAATATGTTGGATGATGATAGATATTATAGAGAAAAATAAAGCAGGAGTAGACTTGTCATTCCTTGAGAATAAACAGCACTTATAGGAATGATGCTATCTCAGAGCTCTCTTGTTCTCTGGATTGAATTACTGATCCAGCAGACTTTATCAATGAGGAGGTCATTTGAGAGCCAGGAAACGATTGTTTGCTTTACATGGCAGCCTGCCTGTGAGAAACTGGAATATTCTAAAGGCAGCCTCACTCCTTAAGGCAGATGCTTGATTAAAAAAAAGTCAGAACAAAAACCTTCAAAAATAGCTCTTATTTTTATATTGAGACATTAGGTTGTTCCAGAGAACAGCTTAGAGAAGGATAAAAACTCAATCAGCACCACCATATTATGTCTGGATTAATGCATCTGGAACCTGATGTCGCCTTCTAAAATTATCTGTGGAATTTCTTTGCTTCCAGAGTCAATGCTGTGGAGGCATGATAATGAACAATAGTGTTCCATAGTTTTGGGGAAGAATCCTGTAGATTTTTCATGGTTTTGTAATTTTGAGATGGAGAATGAACATCCACATTCTGTTTTCCTAGAACCATGTCCTGTGAGCTCTCTTAAAAGCCTGGCTAGCCTGATCTCAGAGCTAGCCCTGCTCTGGTTTCTTTGTGACAGAAAGGGGAAAGAAATTATTACAATCATCGAAACATCTGAGAAACTTCTAGAGATTTCTTTTCAAAAGTAAGTGGAAACCTAGTTAATATTTATCGTTCCCCAGTCCATTTGTAGTTGGGAGAGATCTTTTATACATTAGTATTTCTGTTACTTCAGTTATCAGTGGTATCACTAATAATGTGTTAGGGTGCTGTTACTGGGTGAGGTTCTAGGAATACCTGAGTTATACTTGTTATGGTCTTTTGTTTTTTCCTCCATGATCCCAAATGAAAAATACCAATAACTGAGAAAACACCAAAGCTAAATAGCTCCTCTTTGTTCCTTCTTTTGTAAAGTATATGTAATAATTGTTTCTACTCCACAGTGTTGTTCAAAGTTCTGCATAAGTTAATATATATAAGGCGTCAAAAGCTAGTTGTCTTTCTTGCCTTCCAGTTTTTTTTTTTTTTTTGGAAGCAATAATGATGTAATGATCACAAACATGGTTTCTGGAGCTAGACTTCCTATATGCAAATTCTCTTCCCACCCTGAACTAGATGGCTTACCTTGGACAAGTTATTTAACCTTTCTATGCTGAAAAAAGGAAAAATATATATACCTAGCAGGGTATTGTGTAGAATAAATTAATGCAAATACTTGGAACAGTACCTGGTATACTATACGTACTCAAGGACTATTGCTCTTGATTCATTACCACTACTCTCGCTATTCTTCCTTATTTATGGTGTGGCCTTGGCATTTGGTTAGGCTGAGTCACATAAAGGTCATCTTTCCCTGTGCCAGGAAAACCTAAGAAGCCATCATCCAAATTGGCCAGGATCTGCTTTGCCTGTTTTTTCTTCAATCCAAATCTTTTTTTAAAATTACTTTTTATTAGAGTATAGTTGCTTTACAATGTTGTGTTAGTTTCTGCATACAGCAACAATTCAAATCTGACTTCTCAGTTCTTAAACTAACGTCAGCATTCCGGAGGCAGAAGAAACATATCAAGTAAGAACAACACCAAAAATACTTGCCTCAGTGTCTAGAAAGAGCCTGTCTTGGACCACTTATAACTGTGGCAACAGCCCAAGACACACTGACTGTGGAGAGAATCCAAAAAGAGTGTGAACAAGAAAGAAATGAAGGCAGGTCCACCTAGGAGTGGGACCTGGCCCACTTTAACAATCCAACCAAAAAGACATATAGGAAAGAGATAGCTTTGGGGCAGTCTTGACTTTTATTTTTCCTCAGGCTTCTTGGAGAAAGAAGACTCTAAGAGGCCACACTTAAGCCCTTGCCAACTTTAGCATGAACAACCAAATGTCTTTGGAATTGAAGTGACCTTACTCAACCTTGTAGAAAAGCATGGCCAAAAATGGAAATCAAAGGGTATGTTCAGACATCTTTTAAAGACCAACTGAGCAAATATCAACTTGCCTACAGTCATCTCAACAAAACCCATTTACTAATGAACAAGCCTAATTCATTAAAAGCTGGAACATCAACTTGCTCAAAGAACGATTCATGGAAAACTGACACACCAGTGTTTTACACCAACCAGTTCTAAGGACTGTTTGCTACTACTAAAGGCAAAAAGCCCAGGCAGAGGTGGGACCAGGCAGGACCACTGTAGTCAACTACAGAAAATGTGGGAAGCTGTCCTCAACTCTCAGTGGCTGCCTTGTGGGATATGAGCCCAAAATTTCTAAGTTTTCAAGTGAAAGCTGAAATCTAGATTTTTATGTGACTTGTGCTGACATTTGCATTTTGGCAAGTGCTTAAAATTAAAACCAAAACAAATATGGTGCAGGCCAAACACACCCCATATGCGGCTGGTACTCCCCCTGTGCATCTGCAGTCTCTACTCCCTATGCGGGCATTGTCCCCTAAACACTCATACTTCTAGTCTGGATGGGGCATAGATTTGTATCCAAGATGCTCCAAAGCTGACTTCTGAATGTGATTTATTTCACTACTGAGTGTGATTTGCTCTCTGCACAGTTTCTAGATTTCAGCATGGCTTTGGATTTTTCTAAAACCAAGCTTGAATACATAATACCACCCATGAAACAAATAATGCTTTTTCTTTGAAAAAAAAAAAAGGGCTGCGGGAGTCAGGGAGAAGAGCAGACTTGAAGAGAGTAAGAAATGAAGAGAAGGTGAACAGGTCTACTTTAGAAAATTTAACTAGGAAATAGAGGTAGAGTAACAATAAAATAACAATAGGAATTTTGAGTGGAAACAATCAGCATTTTTTCAGATCATGGTGGCAAGAATTAGGCAAGAACCATATGAAGAGATCACTTAAAATTTTGAGTTATAGTTTCCTTCATTTTAAGAGGAAATTGATGTCCTATAAAGTGGCTTTGAAATATTAACTTTTATTTTAAAATATTAAATATTTTTGAGAGACGAGGGGTAGCATTATGAATATCAAGAAATTGTGTGATGCTTCATGAAATAGCCTAAATTCCTTTTGATGTTTAGATCCCTTACAGATTGCTAAGGGCAGTGACTGTCTGCCCTTTTTTTTTGCTATTGACTTTCATATTTCTAGTACAGTGTTTGGCTCAGAGGAGGTTCTTAGTAAATTGAATGCTTTGAATTATTTAAATGAGTCTCCAGTTTCAAACATTTATGACAAATATATATTTCTATCAACTCTAGAAATTATGTGTATGCCTTGGGTAGTGAAGAGGGGCATGCTTCAGACTTAGAGGAATACAAAACATACTCTGATTTTAACACCCAAACAGTGTAGTCCATAATATGAAATTCTCCCCTCTCTGCATATTCTTATCTTTTTAAAATATTTAGTTGTGTGTATTATGACAGCAGGATTCTTCTAGTGTTTTAGTTTCTTGGGCTAGAAGTAATAGCAAATGAAAACAGTCTCTTTGTTTTCCCTATTGAATCCATATTAAATGGTTTTGGCTGAAAATGCCAGATGCACATTTAAAATAAAATATTGGGATCATCATAGAGTATTAGGTTTTGACTATGGAAATCTATTTGTAGTTTCCTTCAAAGTGAGGATGCATGGGACAGGGGAGTCCCTTGACACCTGAGGCCTGATGGCTATTACTGGATGAGATTTCTCCCAGCTCCCCATCACCAGCATCGTTTCTCCTTGGTCTGTTGAACTACTGTGCTATCCTCCAGCATTTTGAGATACATCAAGCAAGCAGAGAAGCCCTAGGATGAAAGCTCAGATATTAACTTGAGTTCAGTGGCCTGGATCCTTTGGTTGGGCAGAGGGGTTTCCCGTCTAACAACAGGACAACTATAGACCAATAGCTCAGACCGCACAGGACCTGTCAAAGGGAAAAGGACTTGAGTAATGAACAGTGAAATTTCACTCCTAATCATCATAGATCATTCTTCCTCATCAACCTTTTTTTTCCCCAGTATGGCTCTTCTTTGAAAGCATTAGGCTATTAAGTGAGAAATTCTAGGACATTGTTAAGATGGCCTTGAATATTTCCTAGCTTTTTGAAGCTACTAACAATGCAGGAAGTGACTTGTGAGGTCTGGCATAAATACTAACAAATACTAAATGTTACTTGAAGGATCATTTATCTTAGGATTGATCAACAAAAGATGCCATGCGTACAGAAATTGCCTCATTTTCTCAACTGAATTTCCATCTAAAATGGAGAAATTTCCCAAGTAGTACCAATTCTTTTGAGTATTACTTAAAGTTCTTTTTCTGTTTTTGGTTTTTTTTTGAGATAGATATTTGTATATTGTCTCTGAAGTAATGTGTTTACTACTCCTGTCATTAGCTACTTATTCATTCATTCATATAACAAATGTTTCTAAACATCAATTATATGCAAGGGTATGCTGACACAAATTTATGTAAATAGATCAAAGAGAATAAGGGAAAATAAACCCATCTAGCCACATATATGTTAATTTTTAAAAGTTTAAGCATTATGCAAGAATGTATTCTGCAGAGATTATTTTGGCAAGGAACTATGATTTACTGGCAAAGAACTTTGTTCTTGGCGAAATAGCTAAAATATCATTTGCTTTAGTCTATGTTATACTCTGTATTTTAAAGTCAGCTTTACTGACCATAACCAGAACGTAAATTTGTTTTTGAAAAAACCTGTCTTAAATTTTTCATTGAATTTTGTTTCCTACTTAGCCCAATTTTTCTTTGTAAAAAAAAATTGATCAAAGTATTTTGGGGGGCTTCCCTAGTGACTCAGTGGTAAAGAATCTATCCGCTTGCCAGTGCAGGAGACATAGGTTCAATCCCTGCTCTGGGAAGATTCTTCATGCTGCAGAGCAACTAAGCTCATAAACCACAACTACTGAGCCTGTGCTCTAGAGCCTGGAAGCCACCGCTGCTGAGCCCATGGGCTGCAGCTACTGCAGCCACGTGCCCCAGAGCCTGTGCCCCACGAGCGAAGTCACAGCAATGAGAAGCCAGCGCAGTACACTCAAGAGTAGCCTCCACTTGCTGCAACCTGAGAAAAGCTCCCCCAGCAACGAAGACCCAGCACAGCCAAAAATAAAATAAACAAATAAATAAAATGATAAAAAGGTAGAAAACAATCTTTAAAAAATTTTTTCTTTTCATTTTTAAGACCTATGAAAATTAATGGTAATACAGAGGCCCCGGACAAAATATTTGGTGTTTTGGCTTCTTGTTATTTGATTTACAGCTCCTTCATCTCTTAAAAATACTTTATAATCTTCTTTCCTTCCAATTTCCAATTGAGACTTTATAAATTTATAAAATTAGTGACTTGAAACATTCTAATTTTGTCTTTTAGAGGAATTTCTTGATATAACTTCAGATCATTGGATTTTCCCTAAGATACAATATGAAAGTGTAAGTTCTGCTTAATTAGAAAAGTTGAATTTTAGTTACTTTGAATATTGTCTTTTAAGTATATTCAGAATCATTGTTATTTGTGTTTACATCCTTTAGTCTGAAGATGTAAATGGTGCCTTTACAAATCTGATAAAGTGTTTGTTTTCCCACACTCTTTTGCTATTAGGTGATTTGGACTCTTGGGATCTGCTTATTTGCCTGTCTTCCAGGACACCTGGTGGAAAACCCTGCATATCGAAGGAAGACATGTGCCAGTTACAACTGCATCAAAAGGTAAACATTGTTTTTCAAAAAGTGAACAAATCTTATCAGACCAATAGGTATTTTTTTGTTTCTTGTGACCACATTTACTTATTTTAAATTTAATGTTTTTCCTTTTTATTATTTATCACAGCATAATTGCTTTACAGTGTTGTATTTTAAAATTTCTGCTGTACAGTAAAGTGAGTCAGCTATAGATATATATATGAAAGTGAAAGTGAAGTCACTCAGTCGTGTCTGACTCTTTGTAACCCCATGTACTGTAGCCTATCAGGCTTCTCTGTCCATGGGATTTCCCAGGCAAGAGTGCTGGAGTGGATTGCCATTTCTTTCTCCAGGGGATCTTCCCGAGACAGGAATCGAACCCAGGTCTCCCACATTGCAGGCAGACACTTTACCGTCTGAGCCACTAGGGAAGCCAAGGGATATACACCTTCTTTTTTTGATTCCCTTCCCATTGAGGTCACCACAGAGCATTGCATAGAGTTCCCTGTGCTGTTTAGTAGTTATCTATTTTATACACAGTAGTGTGTTTATGTCACTCCCAACTCATCGCGTTCTCCCTTTCCCTCTTGGTATCCATACTTTTGTTCTCCACATCTGTGTCTCTATTTCTGCATGGCAAATACGTTCATCTATACAATATTCCTAGATTCCACATATGTGCGTTAATATCCAATATTTCTTTTTCTCATTCTGATTTAGTTCAGTGTGTATGGCAGCCTGTAGGTCCATCCATGTCTCTACAAATGACACAGTTTTGTTCCTTTGTAATGGCTGAGTAATATTCCATTGTATATATGTACCACATCTTTATCCATTGCTCTGTTGATGGACCTTTAGGTTGTTTCCGTCTTCTGGCTATTGTAAATAGTGCTGTAATAGATCTATGGTTTTTAACAATAGTATTTCCTGGTCCATACTGTTGAAAAAAATATGTCTTGAAAAATTGGAGCCATTGCATCTTTGAAAAAAGTTTCAATGGCCATTCCTTCTACACTTCATCACAAAATGTTCACCATTTTTGGGCTTCCCAGGTGGTACTAGTAGTACTGCCTGACAGTGCAGGAGATATAAGAGACACGGGTTTGATCCCTGGTCAGGAAGAGTCCCTGGAGGACAGCATGACAACTCACTCCAGTATTCTTGTCTGGAAACTCCCATAGGCAATGGAGACTGACAGGCTATCGTCCATGGGGTCAAAAAGAGTCAGATACGGCTGAAGTGACTTAAGACACATACATGCCTTCAACTTCAACTCCTACCAATCAATATCCAATTTTACCCAGTAGGATGCAAGACTTGGCCTAAGAAATAGCCTATCAGGCTTCTCAGTCCATGGAATTTTCCAGGGAAGAGTACTGGAGTGGGTTACCATTTCCTTCTCCAAAGAAATAAATAGCCTATGGATTTTTGCTTACCCTAGTCACTTGTTTATCCAAGTAGTAAAGATTTTATTTACTAATTCCTTGTTTTGATGTTTTCAAACTTAAGTTGAATTACAACAAAATTTATAGTTTTTAAATTAACTTTTAAAGTTGACATCCAATATTTACTACTGTGTATAAACTTTTATAAATACTTTTAGAAAAACTAACAAAAGGCTTACAATGTGCTAGTCACTGTGCTGGAAAATTTACATATTTACGATACCTTTAACAAACCTATGAGAAAAATGTCCAAACCAATAGATGTTTTTCAGTAGTAAAGAGTACTATAGAGGCTCTCCGATCATTTGGTATTTCTGCAACTGACAGTGGGGATCACTCCTGCCTCCTACTGGCCCCTCCCTTGGAGGAGCACATTCTTTTGCTTTTTCTTGTACATCTTTGCATCTTTGGCTGTCCTTTCTGGGTTCTTCAGAGCCACCTTTCCTCTGTCCATTCGTTAAATGCCTCTGTTCCCCAACACCACCTCTAAAGTTTCAACTATCATTTGTAATTGATGACTCCCAAATCTACATCTGAAGTTCCAAGCAGTTCCCCAGGCTTCAGGATTTCCTGTATAACTACTCTCTGAACATCTCCACTTAAATGTCGCACAGACACCTCAGATTCAACGAAGAGTAAATGGATTCATTGTTGTCTCTGGTAAATTCACTTCTGTGCTGGCATTTAGAAGCTCTGCAAAACTGCGCTGCTGGCCGTAAGTGTGGTTAATCACTCTGTCACTTCCTAAGACAGAAATTAGCCTTCACCTTTGAGCCCCTTTTCTCCTATGTCATCTGCATTCTGTCAATCACAAATACTAAGGAATTTAACTTCTAAATAGTTCTCAAATACCATACCTACCTTTCAAACTTACTGCCTTTATTCTGATCAGACAGTAACCATGTGTAACCAGGACAGTTGCCAAAATTTTTTCACTGATTTTTCCAAAGCAAGAATGTTTTGCCCCTGAAATCCATACTGCTCACAGTTATCAGAGTGAAAAGTACAAATTGCTGACTTAAGCTGATTACTCCTGTCATTAAAGTCTTGCACAGCTTCCCATTTTAGCTACAGGATAAAGTTGACAACATTTGCTGTGTATATCAGTCAGCCCCTAGCAGGAAACAAATGCCATACTCAAGAATTTAACTGAAGAAAAACTAATGAAAGTGCTATTTACAGAGCTTTTGGAAGGAAAAGAGAAACAAAAAGATTTAGAGGCACTCAGAGACTAGCTACACTATAAGATTTTATCACCCTTGATCTGAAGAAGGGTATGTAGAAAAGAATGATATAGCGGAACCTAGTAAGAGCCAGAGACAAGAAAGATCGGTGGGAAGGGGCTACATATGTCAAAGAGTGTAACCATCACCAAATCACAGCCCTGCAGAAGGAAGCCAGAGAGATAAGGAAGTATTCACCCTCTCTCTCCTACCTTGCAGCCTCTTGCCACAGCCTCCTACTGAGTACCATTGTAAGTGCTTACTGTATTTGTTTATATCCATTCTTTATATATGAAGAGACCAAAGCAAAGAGAGGTTAAGAAAATGCTTAAATCTTCCTTACTAATAAATGAAGCACCTAGGATTCAAACTCTGGCAGTCTTGCTTTAACTTCTGTGCTCTTACCCGTATCACTGTAGAACCTTTCTAAATAAGTATTTAGCCACTGTATTTAAACCCTAGTGTAATCAATATTCTTAAAGAATACATAAATTCTAAATGATCCATGTTAGATACCTGTCACTTTGGAGCATGAAGAATTTGAAGTTTTGTGAATCATGACTTATTTATGTAAACATAAAGAGTCAAAACAGAAGTTGCTTCAGATTTGTTTGGTATGTGTTAGGATTGTCAGTGACCTTAGAATGAAGGTCACTGGCTCATGTTAGAATTACTCACCACTTCAGAGCTTTGGAATTTAAGTGCTTAATGAAAATGATCTTAAGATCTGTTATAGGTGATGAATGACCAGGAGTTTCTCTAGCCAGGAAAAGACTAAGAGGAACTTAAAACTGTATTGGTGGTTCATGTGATGCTAAAAGTGAAGTGAGGTCCAGTCTTTGGGATAACACTAAGTACGTGGGGCTCTGTCACACCTCTGGCACGTCGTAGGCTTTTAAGAGCAGGGAGACTCATTTCTAGCTCTGAATGTTTGTAGAGTTCGCAGTACTTGAATCTGGGATGCTGTGTTTAGTCCTTGGAGCACTGAGAACTACTGCAAAGCCTCTTATTTTAAAGCTTGTTAGGTCATTTTCAGGTAAATATAATGGAGTGATAATTGCATGTGAGAAATGTGGATGATAATAAGACTTTTTTTCTTTGATTAGCTAGTTCCCTTCTTGCCAGTAATTCTCTTTCTTATGGATAATACCAAACAGCTTTCAGAGAAGATCTGATTTTTGATAAAATATAGATCTGTGAACATCTAAACAGACCTAATGAAGAAAAAGAACAGTTGCCTAAGATACAAAGTGACATGTGTTTCACTGTCAATGTTCATGAGAAACCAGAAGCAAAATTTTCCCTGGGGGCTTTCCTACACTTTATGTAAATAACCCAAATTCAAATGTCTGCTTTCCTTATGAGTTAATGGTATTACTGTGGCTTTAGTTTTTTTTTTTTTAATAAACCTTTTCTGAATGTTTATAATTAATATTCTACTGTTGCTCTTATTAATGAAATATATCTCAAAATAAGAATGATTTTTTTTTTTTTGCTTTTGCTTCTGACAGTATGTAATGGAAGTGATTTAAATGACAGATTACCACAGATTATGTTTGTAGAAGGTACCTTGGGATTGAAATATTTTTAAATGTGCATTTCCTTTCTTTCAGTTTGATCTCAGAAATATTCTGTGGCTCAAGTGTTATTATCATTTGTTTCATATATATTCAAATCCTTTCAAAGATACAGAAGCTTTTGTGCCAGGAAAAACAGCAGTCTCTATTAAATGCACACCCACATGTATACACATGTATACACAAAGCATTCAAACCCAATACAAGATCAGTATGTATTAGAAGTGCCTCTTTGGTTGGTAACGAAGTGTCCATGTAGGTTCCTCAGTCCTAACCTCTCTCTCTAGGGGAGATGTTGATGATGGGGGAGGCGGTGTGTGGGTGGGAGGAATGGGCATTTGGGAAATCTCTGTACCTTCTCTTCAGTGTTGCCTTGCCCTTAAAATTGCCCAGCCCGAAATAAATTCTATTGAAAATAATTATTGCAGTATTAAGCCAGAGAAGCTCACTGTATACAAGTTAGCTAATCCCAGTGAAAACTTCTCTGACTGTGTCCCACTTGATAATGAAGCAAATCTTGTATATTTTATGATGCATATAAAAATAAGAATAAAAAGCAATAGGATACGAAAGAACATTATTAGGTTTAACTAATACAAAGTTAAAATATGCGTAATAAAGTTGATTTACCACAGCTGTTAAGACCCATAGTGTCGTGTGTGTTTACTTCTTTGTGTTTATTTAGTCTAACTGCTTAGTTTGGTGCTCGGTTCCAGCCTAGAATGGAGATGATACTTCTAGTGTCACGTGTTGCCTGGGTCATGTTGTCTGCTTCGACTCTATTAATTCCAAAGATGTGCTTTGCAGCAAAGAGCAGGGGAAGCGCGTCATTGGGTGGGGGGTGCAAAAGTGAGAGCAATTGCTTCCTTTGGCTTGGCTCTGGCTTTCTGAAGCAAGTGCTTGGCTGGCCCTCAGTCAGTTCATCATCCTGACACAGATCTCATGTGAAAAGTCCTCTCTCTGATCCTGCTCGTGCTCATGCTCAGTCACTCAGTTGTGTCCAACTCTGTGCCACTGCAGAGATTGTAGCCCGCCAAGCTCCTCTGCCCATGAGATTTTCCCGGCAAGAATACTAGAGTGGGTTGGCATTTCCTTCCCAGGGGAACTTCCTGACCCAGGGATCAAACCCGGGTCTCCCATATCTCCTGCATTGGCAGGAGCATCTCTCTGATAAGACACAGCAACTACCCTTTGTTTCTGAAATCTACTCTGTATTTGCAGCGTCTGCACACATTCTTCTGGCCCATTAGTTCAGTTCCTGTCGTTCATTTTACCAGGGCTCTGCAATTCCTTTCCATCTGTAGAAGTCAACTTCCCTGGTGGCTCACGTGGTAAAGCATCTGACTACAATGCAGGAGACCCAGGTTCGATCCCTGGGTGGGGAAGATCCTCTGGAGAAGGAAATGGCAACCCACTTCAGTACTCTTGCCTGGAAAATCCCATAGACAGAGGAGAATGGTAGGCCACAGTCCAAGGGGTCACAAACAGTTGGACACAACTGAGTGACTTCACTTACTTTCTTTCACTTTGTAGAAGTCAGGATGGTATAAAAAGGATGTTGTAAGCATGTACATTTTCTCTGAGCCCTTCAAGAAGGGGGTGGAGGTTTTAAATAGGACCTGTACACAACCTTTCCGGCTACTTAGCTAATGCTGCTTCTCTTTCTTTGCCCTTCTGTCATTATAGATTCTATTTAGTCAGTAGCAACTGAGTGATTTTTTTTCTCCTTAAATGGAGGAAAATGGTTCAAGTATATGGGCTTTTCGGAGAAGGCAATGGCACCCCACTCCAGTACTCTTGCCTGGAAAATCTCACGGATGGAAGAGCCTGGTGGGCTGCAGTCCATGGGGTCGCTAAGAGTTGGACATGACTGAGCAACTTCTTTTTCACTTTTCACTTTCATGCATTGGAGAAGGAAATGGCAACCCACTCCAGTGTTTTTGCCTGGAGAATCCCAGGGACAGGAGAGCCTGGTGGGCTGCCATCTGTAGGGTCGCACAGAGTCGGACACGACTGAAGCGACTTAGCAGCAGCAGCAGCAGCAGCAGCAGCAGCATATGGGCTTTTAAACCTTTTCACAGTTGAATTTAGAAATGTGTTTTGTGTGGTAAAAATAACAGCATAAAACCACTAAACCTCTATGGTGGACTCCCCAGACCTTTGCAATGGTCTGTCCCATCCCTCCAACCTCTCTTAGGAATTCTGAATTGAAAATTTTAGGATTTTATGAAGGCCCTTCTTTTCCTACATTTAGACTCTAAAAGTGATCACTTTTGAATTTGAGAAATGTAGACATCCTAACATCTAAAGTATACTATCCACTTTTCTCAATTTTTATGTTCCCAAGAATGGGTTCTCCTGAAGCCTGGGCTTTAGTACAGTATAGATGTGGTACACACATACAGTGGAATATTAGTTGGCCATTAAAAAAGATTGAAATAATGCTATTTGCAGCAATATGGATGGTGGACCTGGAGATGATCATACTGAGTGAAGCAGTCAGAGATGAGTATCATATGATATCATTTATATGCAAAAAAATTGTTTTTTAAAGATACAGATGAACTCATCTACAAAACAGAAACAAATTCATAGACTTAGAGATTGAATTATGGTGACCAGAGAGGAAGGATGGGGAGGGGAGGAGTAGACTGGGAGTTTGGGGGATTGACATCTACTTGCATGCTAAGTCACTTCAGTTGTGTCTAACTCTTTGTGTCTCCGTGGACTGTAGCCCACCAGGCTCCTCTGTCCATGGGATTCTCCTGGCAGGAATACTGGAGTGGGTTGTTGTTTCCTTCGCCAGGGGATGTTCCCAACCCAGAGGTTGAACCCATGTCTTTTATGTCTCCTGCATTGGCAGGCAGGCTCTTTACCACTAATACCATCTGGGAAACCCCATGTATATATGTCTATGTTTAAAACAGATAACCAAGGACCTACTGTATAGCACAGGGAACTCTGCTCAATATTCTGTAATAACCCAAATGGGAAAAAAATTTAAAAAGAATTAAAAATAAAGTAAAACATTCATAACACAGAACCTTGAAAATGTAGAGATTCAGTAACTGGATTGAGTCATACTAGTTATTTATCTTTTGCATGCACATACTAAGTTGCTTCAGTCGTGTCTGACTCTTTGCGACCCTGTGGAATGTAGCCCAGCAAGCTTGCTGTCTATGGGATTCTCCAGGCAAGAATACTGGAGTGTGTGCCATTTCCTCCTCCAGGAAATCTTCCCAACCCAGGGACTGAACCTGCGTCTCATGTCTCCTGCATGAGTGGGTTCTTTACCACTAGTACCACGTGGGAAGACCTGTCTTTTGCACAGACTAACTTGAATAGGAAAGTTTACATATATATGAGTTAAATACATTATTTTTATGTACACTCAGAAATTAAAATGAGACTATATTAGAAATGGTTTTATTAGGAGAAATTAATTTTTGTTTTTTTATACAAGAGATTTTCTGCATTAAAAGTTATAGAGGAATAAAAAATACTCAATTCTTGGGAAAAAAAAAGCAGAGCATTAAAAAATTTATGCCTGACCTGAGCTGAAGTTTACAGTTTGCTGAATAAACGGATAGAGTTAACAAGATTGCAAAGATTAAAAAACTTTTAATCGATGAACTGTTTCAAAGCACTTTAAATGAATAATTTTTTAAAAACTACAACTTGTGGTTGAATTGTTGAATTGATCAAAGCTTAGAGCAGAAATGGTATTTAGAGACCTAAGGCTCTAGTTTTCAAGTGGAGAAATTGAAAAAAAGAAGTAAGGTGATATGCTCAAGGTTCTGACTGTGTTACCCACCAGAAATGGGACTAAAACTCACGTTTTTGATTCTTTCTCTTTTCTCCAGATGCAACTGAATTCTTTTTATCCAGTCAGGTCAGCAGGCCTGAAAGAAACTCTTAATACAGTACATTTTTAGGATGGACTGAATTAATTTGAAAGTAAACAATATTTGGTCAAAAATGAATCTGATTTTCAAGCTAATTTATAGTAAATCTTTCTGTTGGTTTTAATGAAGTGATACCATATTTGATGTTCTTTGGGGGATTCCGTTGAGAATAGCTACTTAATCTGTAAATTCCAAAGAGAAGAATTGTTTGTTTGTATTTTTTCTTTATAAATTAAAATATGTGTTTGAATTTCTGACATTTATAAAGCTTCCCAAGAGCAAGTTTCTGCTAAAATAGAGTTTTGTGGTGACTGGATTTTATACTTGAAGCAATAAATACCCTTCAGTATGATGTGAAAAGTGGTGCAATGGTAAAGAATCTGCCGGCAGTACGGGAGACATGGGTTCCATCCTGTGGGTCAGGAAGATCCCCTGGAGAAGAAAATGGCAACCAGTTCCAGTATTCTTGCCTGGGAAATCCCATGCACGAGGAGCCACCAGTTCATAGGATCGCAAAGAATAGGACACAACTGAGCACAGACGTAGCATGAAATGAAAAGGTCTACCTAGGTAGCGCTGCTGCTAAGTCGCTTCAGTCGTGTCTGACCCTATGTGACCCATATTTGGCAGCCCACCAGGCTCCCCGGTCCCTGGGATTCTCCAGGCAAGAACACTGGAGTGGGTTGCCATTTCCTTCTCCAATGCATGAAAGTGAAAAGTGAAAAGGAAGTTGCTCAGTCATGTCTGACTCTTCGCGACCCCATGGACTGCAGCCTACCAGGCTCCTCCATCCATGGGATTTTCCAGGCAAGAGTACTGGACTGGGTCGCCATTGCCTTTTTCCTAGGTAGTGCTAGTGGTAAGCAACCCATCTACTAATGCAGGAGACATGAGAGATGTGGGTTTGATCCCTGGGGCAGGAAAAGTCCCCTGTAGGAGGGCATAGCAACCCACTCCAGTATACCGGTCTGGAGAATCCCTTGGACAGAGGAGCCTGGCGGGCTACAGTCCATGAGGTTGCAAAGACTCAGACACAACTAAGCAACATAGCATCAGTGAAAACTATAAATGCTAACACGTTAAGCATTAGTACTAGATGTCTGTGATTCAATATCATTACATTGAAGTATGTCTGTGTTTTAAAAAATGTCCCCAAATACTTTGAAAATTCCTAAGGGCAATTTTTATCTTTTATTATCAAATAAACTACTATTATTTTGCATTTGAATGCTGACGTACAGAGATTTGAAGATAGGGAGTGAACGGTGTAGACCATACTTCATACCTGTACCCTGTGGGCTGTTTGTGCTTTCTTTGCCTTAGTGTTTATGAATGCCTAACTCATTAGAACTTTTCCCTTTCCTTTCAGGTAAACATGTTACCAGAAATACAGCATCAGCTTTGCAGAAAGGAAGGATTATGTCAACTCATTAGAAGATTTCCAGGTAATCTTTCATTTGTTTCCTTATGCATAAATCTGTGAGATATATAGGCTTCCTCAGCAGACACCAACTAAGGAGCCCTCAGATCAGCGTACTAAGCTCCTTTGTTCATCAATGCCACCTTCACAAATCTTCTAGAATTCACCAGGTTTTGCCAAAGAGAAAGACCTTGATAATAAGGAATAGCACAAAATTTTGAAATTCTTTCTCTTAGTTTTTGCCTTCTAAATTTCTAGATGAATATTCTTTTTCTTCCTGTGCATTTGTCTTCAAAATATTTGTTGCTTCATTATAAAAGCAATTATTATAGTACTTCTTAATTATATAAACCTTGAGGCTTTTAAAAAATATATTTCTTTAACTGGTTCCAATCTTAACAAATTTCTTTCTGCTTCCTGGAGGTCTCTCAGTTTGTCTCAACAACTTTAGAAATTTGGGACAAAAATTACCATCTCACTTCCTCACAGAGTCTCAGAGTGGAAAGAAAACATCAGATTGCATATGAGTCTTCAGTGATGTAGTTGGAGCCTACTTGAACACTCATCAATGAAAAAGTCCCTCAGATTTCTAGTTTAAAACACACTGAATGTTTGTCCCTAGAAAGTATTACGCTATATCATTAATATTTAAATCCACATCGTTTTAATTATGTTTTTAAAATTAATTTGTTTCTGAGTTGAATCAGAAAACTTGGATCTTAACCCACCAGCTTTTCCATGGGGTTTCTGCTTCTACAGCAAACATGTACTACGTTGATATGTCCCACTATAAAGACTACTGTCTTCTATTGTCATTTACCAAAGATTAAAATAGTCATAAATTAGCAATGAACCTTTCAATTTAAGGTACTTGGTGGTGCAGAGGTTAAAGTGTCCGCCTGCAGTGTGGGAGACCTGGGTTCGATCCCTGGGTCAGGAAGATCCCCTAGACAAGGAAATGGCAAGCCACTCCAGTACTGTTGCCTGGAGAATCCCATGGATGGAGGAGCTTGGTGGGCTACAGTCCACGGGTCGCAAAGAGTCGGACACGACTGAGCGGCTTCACTTTCACTTTCTTTAAAATAAATAATTGATATATAAACTTGGTTATGCAGGAATCATTTTATATGACACTTGTAACTGACTCCATAATCTCTTTGTTTTGTTTATATAAACTTTAGTGAATATTATTTTATAAAAAAGTGTTTTTGTGAGATGCAAGTAAACTGATTATTCCCATCAGTACATTATTAATATGTATCTAGAAATCCTTTAATTAAGTCAATTTTTAAAACATTTGTTTACATTTTGAACAGAACCTGCATACTTTTAAAGTATGTTTTTCTTTGTTGCTGTTTGCATTTCAAAATGACTGATAAGCACTGGAGTTAGCAGAATAGAAGCATATTAATGAAAGCCTGTTTGTAGCCAGATATGAATTACCAGTTTCAAAGAAATTCCCCAAACAATTCTTATCTAAGTTTACATTTTGCTTCCATAAAATTAAAAAATTTTAGTCTACTTGCTGCTTTAAACATTTCTTATTCTCAAAATCATCTATAAGTTCTAGATATATAGTCCTTTCCTCACTCTGTCTAGTTTGTAATTTTCTATGTATCTCTGTGACTAACAAGGTAATTTCATGGAATATACAGCCTTTTTAATGGAATTATTTCTGCTGTAATGTTATCTTTCTATAGCTGAAGATAATTTTCTTAGATGTGTAGCTTTAAAGGAATAGGTCTACAGCACTGTTTTTTGGTATAGACTTTATAAACAAGAGCTTATGTTGGAGACAATGGCTATGACTATACAGTATACAATATAACATTAATATTAATAAGATTAGAAACACATTACTTGTTGTGAGTACTGAATATTTAATATCGAATACAGATCAGATAGCATCATGCCTGTACCTAAAAATATTTTAAAAAGTAGGTACTATTAAAAAGATGGTAAAACTAAACGTAATACTATATACTTTAATCATTTTATTTGAAACTAAAGTGATCTGTGCCATTTTGAGACAGACAAAACACAGATTTTGAAACCAGATTTTTAGCTCTGCCACCTATAAGGTGTGTGAGTTAAATTTGAGTTTTTGGTTTTTTTTTAAGCTATAAAGTGAGGATAGTGAGACCCATTTCACAGATTTAATTAAAAAAAATTAAGTATACAGGTATGTCTATGAAAGTGAAAGTTGCTCAGTTGCGACTCCATGGACTATATAGTCCATGGAATTATGTGTATGTAATTTTATTTGACAACTAATACGTATTTATATATATACTATTAATATACTAACACATAGTACTCCAAAATGGCTGGGTCATCCTAGATGTGAAAAGTCCAACAACAGGACTTTCAATATTTTTTTCTCTTTATGTGATGGATTATCACTACAATTTTGTGTTTTCTGCTGAACCTGTGAAGAGTCAGAATTCACCTTCTTCCAAGTTTACAAGTCTGCCTGACAGTTTCATGGGAGCTGGCAGAAGACAGGAGACTCCTGGGTCAGAGACAAATGACTTTATTATTTATAGCAAGAGAGGCAGACAGATTATCAGCATTTGCAGTGGTTCAGTGAATCCCACCTCCCACAGGGCAAGTGAAGAGGTCTAGGTTGGTGATACTTGTATACTAGGTGGTTTGCATTTCAAGAGCAAAGCTACTAGCTTAGAGAGTTTGAATGTTCATAAGGTCCATGAGTGTGCCCAGTGTGCCTACCCTTTGCCGCAGAAAGACCCATTGTTTTTGTTATACTGGGCAAAACCTTCTCTTTGATCTGGAGACACCATCTGTACCTTTCAAGACTGTCTGCATCTTTCAAGACTATCTGCTGCATTAAATATCTTTGAAAAGATAGTTCAGAGCAGATTCTTACTGCCTCTGTTTGCAAATGATGCAAAAATGGGAAAAATACATGAAGAAGTATCTCATAACGATTTCAGAAAAGGATACCTGACAGATTTGAGTTCTGAAGCTTAATCAATGTATAATTTGGAATGAGATTTGAAGCCTGGTTTGCACTTCAGGCTTTTTTTTTTTTTAATCGATAAAAATAAGACATTTGGCAATTATTAATAACTCTGAGATTCCATAATTCCTCTGTGCCCTTTTCCCACACAGGCATGCTGTGCCAGGCTTTATCTTGAGCAGTAGGTACCAACACGGATGCTACGAAGGCAGGGGTGATCATCCTGATGAATCTGAATGGGACCTTGCAAGTGTGGCAGGGCAGAATCTGAGCCAGATGTAGGGGAGAGTTTAAAGACAGCCTGTAAGACTAACACAGTCTGTTCTGTGTCCCAGCTGTATCGAGTGTACCTGCTATTAGACTTGTGACTCACATGGAAAGGCACAAATCCATGGAATTTTTACTGGCTAGCCCAAAGATTTATTTTTATCTTGCCATTTAATGTGTTTGTGTTTGAAGATAAATGCTTCATAATTTTTCATTGGCCCAAATTTTTTACTAATGACTTTTGTTGCTTTTTATTGTGTGTACATGCATGTGTGCTCAGTTGTGTCTGACTCTTTGTGACCCCGTGGATCGTAGACTTCCAGTCTCCTTTGTCCATAGAATTTTCCAGACAAGAATGCCGGAGTGGGCTGCATTTCCTACTCTAAGGAATCTTCCTAACTCAGGGATCGAACCCATGTCTCCTGCATCTCCCACATTGACAGGTGGATTCTTTACCATTACACACCACCGGGAAATTGCTTTTTATTAAGTTTTATTTTTTTTATAAAAAGATTTCTTTTCTATATTTGAAATATAAGTACGAAACAAAACACCAGGAAAACTGTTTTATTTGTCAATTGTTTCTGTTCTCTTTTATGCCATCCAGGAAGCCTTGGTTNTGGTGCAATGGTAAAGAATCTGCCGGCAGTACGGGAGACATGGGTTCCATCCTGTGGGTCAGGAAGATCCCCTGGAGAAGAAAATGGCAACCAGTTCCAGTATTCTTGCCTGGGAAATCCCATGCACGAGGAGCCACCAGTTCATAGGATCGCAAAGAATAGGACACAACTGAGCACAGACGTAGCATGAAATGAAAAGGTCTACCTAGGTAGCGCTGCTGCTAAGTCGCTTCAGTCGTGTCTGACCCTATGTGACCCATATTTGGCAGCCCACCAGGCTCCCCGGTCCCTGGGATTCTCCAGGCAAGAACACTGGAGTGGGTTGCCATTTCCTTCTCCAATGCATGAAAGTGAAAAGTGAAAAGGAAGTTGCTCAGTCATGTCTGACTCTTCGCGACCCCATGGACTGCAGCCTACCAGGCTCCTCCATCCATGGGATTTTCCAGGCAAGAGTACTGGACTGGGTCGCCATTGCCTTTTTCCTAGGTAGTGCTAGTGGTAAGCAACCCATCTACTAATGCAGGAGACATGAGAGATGTGGGTTTGATCCCTGGGGCAGGAAAAGTCCCCTGTAGGAGGGCATAGCAACCCACTCCAGTATACCGGTCTGGAGAATCCCTTGGACAGAGGAGCCTGGCGGGCTACAGTCCATGAGGTTGCAAAGACTCAGACACAACTAAGCAACATAGCATCAGTGAAAACTATAAATGCTAACACGTTAAGCATTAGTACTAGATGTCTGTGATTCAATATCATTACATTGAAGTATGTCTGTGTTTTAAAAAATGTCCCCAAATACTTTGAAAATTCCTAAGGGCAATTTTTATCTTTTATTATCAAATAAACTACTATTATTTTGCATTTGAATGCTGACGTACAGAGATTTGAAGATAGGGAGTGAACGGTGTAGACCATACTTCATACCTGTACCCTGTGGGCTGTTTGTGCTTTCTTTGCCTTAGTGTTTATGAATGCCTAACTCATTAGAACTTTTCCCTTTCCTTTCAGGTAAACATGTTACCAGAAATACAGCATCAGCTTTGCAGAAAGGAAGGATTATGTCAACTCATTAGAAGATTTCCAGGTAATCTTTCATTTGTTTCCTTATGCATAAATCTGTGAGATATATAGGCTTCCTCAGCAGACACCAACTAAGGAGCCCTCAGATCAGCGTACTAAGCTCCTTTGTTCATCAATGCCACCTTCACAAATCTTCTAGAATTCACCAGGTTTTGCCAAAGAGAAAGACCTTGATAATAAGGAATAGCACAAAATTTTGAAATTCTTTCTCTTAGTTTTTGCCTTCTAAATTTCTAGATGAATATTCTTTTTCTTCCTGTGCATTTGTCTTCAAAATATTTGTTGCTTCATTATAAAAGCAATTATTATAGTACTTCTTAATTATATAAACCTTGAGGCTTTTAAAAAATATATTTCTTTAACTGGTTCCAATCTTAACAAATTTCTTTCTGCTTCCTGGAGGTCTCTCAGTTTGTCTCAACAACTTTAGAAATTTGGGACAAAAATTACCATCTCACTTCCTCACAGAGTCTCAGAGTGGAAAGAAAACATCAGATTGCATATGAGTCTTCAGTGATGTAGTTGGAGCCTACTTGAACACTCATCAATGAAAAAGTCCCTCAGATTTCTAGTTTAAAACACACTGAATGTTTGTCCCTAGAAAGTATTACGCTATATCATTAATATTTAAATCCACATCGTTTTAATTATGTTTTTAAAATTAATTTGTTTCTGAGTTGAATCAGAAAACTTGGATCTTAACCCACCAGCTTTTCCATGGGGTTTCTGCTTCTACAGCAAACATGTACTACGTTGATATGTCCCACTATAAAGACTACTGTCTTCTATTGTCATTTACCAAAGATTAAAATAGTCATAAATTAGCAATGAACCTTTCAATTTAAGGTACTTGGTGGTGCAGAGGTTAAAGTGTCCGCCTGCAGTGTGGGAGACCTGGGTTCGATCCCTGGGTCAGGAAGATCCCCTAGACAAGGAAATGGCAAGCCACTCCAGTACTGTTGCCTGGAGAATCCCATGGATGGAGGAGCTTGGTGGGCTACAGTCCACGGGTCGCAAAGAGTCGGACACGACTGAGCGGCTTCACTTTCACTTTCTTTAAAATAAATAATTGATATATAAACTTGGTTATGCAGGAATCATTTTATATGACACTTGTAACTGACTCCATAATCTCTTTGTTTTGTTTATATAAACTTTAGTGAATATTATTTTATAAAAAAGTGTTTTTGTGAGATGCAAGTAAACTGATTATTCCCATCAGTACATTATTAATATGTATCTAGAAATCCTTTAATTAAGTCAATTTTTAAAACATTTGTTTACATTTTGAACAGAACCTGCATACTTTTAAAGTATGTTTTTCTTTGTTGCTGTTTGCATTTCAAAATGACTGATAAGCACTGGAGTTAGCAGAATAGAAGCATATTAATGAAAGCCTGTTTGTAGCCAGATATGAATTACCAGTTTCAAAGAAATTCCCCAAACAATTCTTATCTAAGTTTACATTTTGCTTCCATAAAATTAAAAAATTTTAGTCTACTTGCTGCTTTAAACATTTCTTATTCTCAAAATCATCTATAAGTTCTAGATATATAGTCCTTTCCTCACTCTGTCTAGTTTGTAATTTTCTATGTATCTCTGTGACTAACAAGGTAATTTCATGGAATATACAGCCTTTTTAATGGAATTATTTCTGCTGTAATGTTATCTTTCTATAGCTGAAGATAATTTTCTTAGATGTGTAGCTTTAAAGGAATAGGTCTACAGCACTGTTTTTTGGTATAGACTTTATAAACAAGAGCTTATGTTGGAGACAATGGCTATGACTATACAGTATACAATATAACATTAATATTAATAAGATTAGAAACACATTACTTGTTGTGAGTACTGAATATTTAATATCGAATACAGATCAGATAGCATCATGCCTGTACCTAAAAATATTTTAAAAAGTAGGTACTATTAAAAAGATGGTAAAACTAAACGTAATACTATATACTTTAATCATTTTATTTGAAACTAAAGTGATCTGTGCCATTTTGAGACAGACAAAACACAGATTTTGAAACCAGATTTTTAGCTCTGCCACCTATAAGGTGTGTGAGTTAAATTTGAGTTTTTGGTTTTTTTTTAAGCTATAAAGTGAGGATAGTGAGACCCATTTCACAGATTTAATTAAAAAAAATTAAGTATACAGGTATGTCTATGAAAGTGAAAGTTGCTCAGTTGCGACTCCATGGACTATATAGTCCATGGAATTATGTGTATGTAATTTTATTTGACAACTAATACGTATTTATATATATACTATTAATATACTAACACATAGTACTCCAAAATGGCTGGGTCATCCTAGATGTGAAAAGTCCAACAACAGGACTTTCAATATTTTTTTCTCTTTATGTGATGGATTATCACTACAATTTTGTGTTTTCTGCTGAACCTGTGAAGAGTCAGAATTCACCTTCTTCCAAGTTTACAAGTCTGCCTGACAGTTTCATGGGAGCTGGCAGAAGACAGGAGACTCCTGGGTCAGAGACAAATGACTTTATTATTTATAGCAAGAGAGGCAGACAGATTATCAGCATTTGCAGTGGTTCAGTGAATCCCACCTCCCACAGGGCAAGTGAAGAGGTCTAGGTTGGTGATACTTGTATACTAGGTGGTTTGCATTTCAAGAGCAAAGCTACTAGCTTAGAGAGTTTGAATGTTCATAAGGTCCATGAGTGTGCCCAGTGTGCCTACCCTTTGCCGCAGAAAGACCCATTGTTTTTGTTATACTGGGCAAAACCTTCTCTTTGATCTGGAGACACCATCTGTACCTTTCAAGACTGTCTGCATCTTTCAAGACTATCTGCTGCATTAAATATCTTTGAAAAGATAGTTCAGAGCAGATTCTTACTGCCTCTGTTTGCAAATGATGCAAAAATGGGAAAAATACATGAAGAAGTATCTCATAACGATTTCAGAAAAGGATACCTGACAGATTTGAGTTCTGAAGCTTAATCAATGTATAATTTGGAATGAGATTTGAAGCCTGGTTTGCACTTCAGGCTTTTTTTTTTTTTAATCGATAAAAATAAGACATTTGGCAATTATTAATAACTCTGAGATTCCATAATTCCTCTGTGCCCTTTTCCCACACAGGCATGCTGTGCCAGGCTTTATCTTGAGCAGTAGGTACCAACACGGATGCTACGAAGGCAGGGGTGATCATCCTGATGAATCTGAATGGGACCTTGCAAGTGTGGCAGGGCAGAATCTGAGCCAGATGTAGGGGAGAGTTTAAAGACAGCCTGTAAGACTAACACAGTCTGTTCTGTGTCCCAGCTGTATCGAGTGTACCTGCTATTAGACTTGTGACTCACATGGAAAGGCACAAATCCATGGAATTTTTACTGGCTAGCCCAAAGATTTATTTTTATCTTGCCATTTAATGTGTTTGTGTTTGAAGATAAATGCTTCATAATTTTTCATTGGCCCAAATTTTTTACTAATGACTTTTGTTGCTTTTTATTGTGTGTACATGCATGTGTGCTCAGTTGTGTCTGACTCTTTGTGACCCCGTGGATCGTAGACTTCCAGTCTCCTTTGTCCATAGAATTTTCCAGACAAGAATGCCGGAGTGGGCTGCATTTCCTACTCTAAGGAATCTTCCTAACTCAGGGATCGAACCCATGTCTCCTGCATCTCCCACATTGACAGGTGGATTCTTTACCATTACACACCACCGGGAAATTGCTTTTTATTAAGTTTTATTTTTTTTATAAAAAGATTTCTTTTCTATATTTGAAATATAAGTACGAAACAAAACACCAGGAAAACTGTTTTATTTGTCAATTGTTTCTGTTCTCTTTTATGCCATCCAGGAAGCCTTGGTTAGTAGTGTGCCAAAGTTTAGTCTATTGCTCATTCTTTCCAGCTTTATCTTAGTTCTGAGTACTAGCTTTCATGTGAAATTTGAAATGTACCCAAACTTGTACTCAAAGATAGCATTTTGAACATTTTAAGATCTCTGGCCTCATCTTTTCAGTAACATGTGAATATATAAAAAAGGAAAAGGAAAATGATAAACAGAGTTTAACTCTTTTGTTGTATGTCAACAAACCTGGACTTTTAAAAAATGTAGATATTTACGACCAAATATAAAATATATCTTTTAATAACATAATTGAACTTATTTTCAAATATCAGCCAGTAATAGTTATTTATCTGACATGGAATTGGTGATTGTTTTTAAAATTCTAAGTGTAAAACTTTCTGTTTATCGTATGACACCAGTGAAATATTTTCAGGGAATCAAGTAGACTAGCTTTAATTTAAACAAAGCAACATGGAAATTATCAATACTTAACACCATTTGAGAATTTTTATTGACTTCATTTTTTCCTTTCGTCTACAGTAATGTTCTCCTTCAAACAAGAATGTGAGTAATGAGGTTCCCAGTATTAAAGAAAACTGGGGACACAGCTCTATGAGGCAATCAGGCAGACCTTCAGAGAACACCAGACCTTGCTTCTTCTCCATGCTCTCAAAGGCTGAACTCCCTCCACGTGTCCTCTGAATGTACCTTCATGCTTCTGCCTTTCCACTTCTGTCCACACACGATTATATTCTTTGTGCAAAACATTCTTTCCCCAAGTAAAACCCTCACCTCTTTAGTATGACTGACTTCAGCTAGGTGATAGAATAAAGTAAGCTGATGGAACAAATTCAAACTAAATTACACCCTCACCCCAGTCATAAGCCTCTTACATGTATTTGCATTTTTATAAAAGAAGTTTGCAAACCCAATGAATTTCTAATTGGTAGAATTTCTGGAAGTGCATTCAAAGTCCTATTCAGTTTAACAGCAAGCCATTCTCTCCCAAAACTTACGGAATCCGTCTACTTTCCTCCATCTCTACCATGACCAGTCTTGTCCAAGTCAACGTGCTCTCATACCCTTCCCATTTCTTTTCTTGCTTCTGAATAATTCAGTTCATTATAAACACTAGCTAGAGTGATCTTTCCCCCCCATTTCTTTCAGAAATAAGGCAAATTTATTCAGCCTGCTCACCGCAGTTTGACTAAGGACTAAACAGCAAGGCCAAGGTAACTAGCTCTTATGCTCTGATTTGAGCCAGGGATAGATTTTATTGAGACCAGAAGTCATGCACCCTGGTTTTTATGAGAGCCTACTATGTGACATAAGAAGTTCATAACAATTCAGAAGCTTGCAAGATCAAATGACCCGCACATTTTCAATATTTGGCTTGTCATCAAATTTATAGACTCATTAATGTAACTCATTTGGACTTTAAGCTGAGGAGTTGAAAACATAAGAAGGTGCAAGGCAGGACCATGTGACATTGCCAAGATATACCTTGAGAGAGCGGCAATGTTGGACACGTAATGTTCCCCCATGTTTCTCAGACCTGTAGAATTCAGTTACCACTAACATTCAGACCCATCCGGTAGCCTGGTCCTTCTTGTCCCACGTTTGTGTCCTCACACTTCTCTAAGCTCCTTCCTCTTAGCATATTTGCATTTCTCTACACACTTGGTAACTCCAGCTTCCACTCACTTCATAAAATGGTAACTTTCTTTCCTAATCCCTAAGGACAGTGAAGCTGGGTGTTCTACTAAAACCTTAATCTCCAATATTGGGAAGAATTGTTGGCATCTCTTTGCTACCCCTTCTTCCTCTCATCTGTTAACATCCTGATCATTCAGAATATTCAATAAGAAATCATCACCTGGGTTGACTCTTTCTGGAGACTTTCATACCTGCCATCATTCTTGTCAGTTTTGATGCCCACACCAATGACCCATTCATCATCACAGTTCTTGGATCTCATCAAATCCATGACCTTCATTTCTTTTCATCTTCATCCTCCCATTTGAGCAGCCTTGATGATTAGTAATTTGCATTACAGACAACTATATCCATCTTTGAGGCTTTAATTCACTGCTTTATAATCACTGGCTTTCTGGCTTTTCCACTCCTTCAATATCTCTGAGCCTGGAGCCTCAGATGTCACTTTTATTACTCTTAATTCTGCCACTTTCTCCAAGTCCTTGGCATTTCTTTCCTACCAAGCCTGGACCACTGAGTTTGCCACTTGGAGTATTTCCCTACAAGTGTATATATTTTTCCTTAAATATATTTTCCCTTAAACATCAACTCTTAAGCCACCAATTCAGAAAAATCTTACAATCTGTCTTCTCTGCTCCCACATAGTAAACACTGGAGAAAACACACAAATTCTCTGTTCTCTCGATGTCTTCCTCACTTGCTAAAATGGAAAAAAAAATCATACCACTCCTGCAATTGTTAGCTCAGCCACCACCACCGACACAAGTAGCTAGTGCCCCCTGACGCATTTTGTCCTAATTTCCCTCTAGGATACTTGTGAAAACACATTAAAAATTTTTGAATACTAGCCCTAGCACTCACAATATAGGAAACTATCAGAGGAATTTCCATACATTCTAAGGCTGATGGAAGCAAATTGTGGTTCTTAATGTTCTGTTCAATTCAGTGGAGTAGAGAAGACCCTCTCTTGCATGATCAGGATATATTTCAAAAGAAAATGAGTACAGTATTGTAAAGCAAAACAAACTAAAAAATTAAAAAAAAAAGAAAACCTGGCAGAAAGTGCTGATGGTTTGGGAGTGGTTTCTAAAAGAATGTCTCCTATGGTTTTAGCAAGCCATCGGTTGGGCTAAACAAGTCAGATGCTGGGAGCTTACATCTGTCATTCGGCTGTTTGTCTCAGAAGAGTTAATGATAAGAAAATGACACATTCCTTCCCAGTTGAGCATATGGTTTTGCAAATGAAGCAACTATGAAGTAAATATACTTTATAGTGAAAATCTAAGCTCTTTTTACTCAGGACTGTCTTCCAAGTAAAGTCCACCTGATTTGCTGAGACAGATACATTTTCTTTCCTCTTTGTTTCTATTGTGCTTGTGAAAGCTTCCAGAATAGCCTAGCCATAGGGTGTCTTAGTTGCATTTGTATATGTTTGTCTCCCTACAAGGACTAAGACACCCTGTTCTCAAGTTCCAGTGTATGGGCATAATTTCTGGCATATAATAGTTCCTCTAATATTTTTAAATAGACTGGAGAGGATACTGATGGGGAGGGGGTTAGAGTGGTGGAAGGGCTTCCCTGGTGGCTCAGATGGTAAAGAATCTGCCTGCAGTGCAGGAGACCTGGTTCCATCTCTGGGCTGGAAAGATCCCCTGGAGAAGGGAATGGCTACCCACTCCAGTATTCTTGCCTGGAAGATTCCATGGACAGAGGAGCCTGATGGGCTACAGTCCATGGGGTCACAAAGAGTCATACACGACTGAGCAAATAACTCTTTATAGAGTGGTGGAAGAGGGCCCTGCTGATCATTAGAGGGCTTTGGCAATGCTTGGATGGATTTATCCCTTTACTCACTGCACAAATTCAGTATTGAGTTGGCTCTGTGAGGCAGAGCACCGGCAAGAGAAGTGGAAAATACTGTCTCCTTCCTCCAAGATATAATTACCCATTTTGAGTAATAAAGTATTTGTATCCATGAAAGAACCAGAGGACTGTTATCAGATTACACACACAAAGCAGAAAGATACCAATAAATTACATGACTGGTATCCACTTCTGGGTGATTATCATTGCAGCCCAGAGACTGGTCACCTTATTCCTGTCTAAAAAGAATATACTTAACACTTTATCACATTGTTGGTTCTCCTCAGGCATGCAGGCTGGAGATGGATATAGACTTCTTATGGACAGGCTTGTATTTTTGTACCATTTCAACCCCCAAATCTTTAAATATATGTTCACCATTTCTTTAGAGAGGAGGCTAAGGACAAAGTAGAGAGACAGTGGTAAGAGGGATCTCTCTTCTCTTACCCAGTAATATTTTAAGGTTTCTTACAGATCAGCTCTCTGGGCAGTTTTCTTCATCTTAATGGTTCTGCATTCAGGACAGAGGAAATAAATCCAATACTTCTTGCTGACATTGTGCTTCAGCATTTTTCCTCTGTGGATCCTGTGAAAGAAAGTGAAGATGTCTGAGCTGTAGCCAGAAAACCTAAATCAGAAAGAGAGAGCACTGATCTTGGTTGCATGGGTGTGAGGTGGATTATTTTTCTTTGTCTTTAAAAAAGAGCCACTTAAAACCTCCTCACACACACATGTGCATGCTCACACACACAAACACACACACACACACACACACACACACAAATCTCAGAAACCCTATGTAATGTAGGAAGAAATGACTTTGGTTTGATGGGAAAAGGTTAAGGTCCTTCCCTCTTTAGCCTCTTTGCCCTTTCTGCTTTTCCCCCTTGTGGCCCCCAGAGGTCACTGCCTGCCACCTGTCTGACCCATAAAAATCCTCTGAAGACTTTGGGCTGGGAACCATGGCTCTCGATAAGGAACTTTAGGATAGAGAGCATGAACAGTGGTCAGTGGGGGTGGATTCTGTTTATCAAGCGTGATTCTATTTTCAAGCATGGAAGTTTGTAGAAATGTTCTTCTCTTTCCTGTGTCCTGTTAACATTTTTGGCCACCATGAGAAGGAAAATAGAAATCAAATTTGAAAAATGATCAGACATGCATTTTTAAATTCCTATTCCCTTTACCTTCTTTTATGCTATTATTGTGCTGGTGAGATACATTTGTTGTGAAAATAATAGAAAATACAGATAAGCAAAAAGAAAGAAGAAAATTTAAATTTAGTGAAACTACATAATTTTCCCTACCTTCCCTGTTCATGAACAATTTTTACATACTAGACTACTATTCAACTCAAGCATGAATAAATCATGGCGTATTTTTCAGTGGGAAACTATGAAGACATTAAAAATGATGGTAGATATATATCTATTGGCATAGAAAAATATTCACACCATATTGTTTAAGAATAAAAGTAAGAAGAGTAACCCTAACATATGTTATATATATCTTACATTATTATATATTTTACCTATGTATGCAAGATCTATGTAAAATATATATTAATAATATATTTTATTATAAAAATATATACTTACATATATACACATATATATAAATTCATTTAGTACTCACAATGTCTCTGTGAGTTAGTCGTCATTATTATTCCTATTTTACTCAAGTGTAGAGAAATTAAGTAAACTTTTTAGTGTCACACATCTGACAAATGATATCTGCACATAGTCTGCATGAGTCTGGAGTCTGCTTTCTTAGCCACTTCTCCCTGGTGGCTCAGACGGTAAAGCGTTTGCCTACAATGCGGGAGACCTGGGTCCGACCCCTGGGTTGGAAAGATCCCCTGGAGAAGGAAATGGCACCCCACTCCAGTACTCTTGCCTGAAAAATCCCATGGAAGGAGGAGCTTGGTAGGCTACAGCCCTTGGGGTCGCAAAGAGTCAGACACGGCTGAGCGTCTTCACTTTCACTTTCACTTTCTCTCCTCCAAACTGCTCTGGGTGATATTCAAGGCTCCGAACAGGCTGAGGTCCCTACATTTCTCCCTGGTTTCCCATTATTTCCCAGCCTAACTCTCTGCTCAAGCTCCCTCTACTGTCCTAACACGAGGCTGTGGCTCTCTCCTTCACCTGCTTTGGGGCATCCCTGATAGCTTAGTTAGTAAAGAATCTGCCTGTAATGTAGGAGACCTTGATTCAGTCCCTGGGTTGGGAAGACCCCCTGGAGAAGGGAAAGGCTACCCACTCCAGTATTCTAGCCTAGAGAATTCCATTGTCTGTATAGTCCATGGGGTCACAAAGAGTCGGACATGACTGAGCAAATTTCACTTTCACTTTTCCTGCTTTTACCCTAATGACCTCATCTAATTTTATCATCTCTTTAAAGATTTTTTTCTCTAAACACAGTCACATTCTGAGATATCGAGAGCTAGGGCTTTAACATGAATTTTCAGGGAATACATTTCAGCCTGTAACAGCCAAGGATAGAAAGAGGAAGGAACTGTGATTGGTAGTTCACCAGATGCATCTGGTGAGAGGAGAGCAGATCCCCAAAGGAAGAAAGATACTGGGCAGACAAAAACAATGAATGTCAATTATTATCAATTTTTGATAAATATTTATTGGTTGGTTACGATAAAGCCCATGGTACTAGTGGTAAAGAACCCACCTGCTAGTGCAGGAGACATAAGAGATGCGGATTTGATCCCTGGGTTTGGAAGATCTCCTGGAAAAGAAAATGGAGACTCACTCCAGTATTCTAGACTGGAGAATCTGATGGACAGAGGAGCCTGGTGGGCTACAGTCTATAGGTTCACAAAGAGCTGAACACAACTGAAGCGACTTAGTATACGGCACAGATGGAATTCTTCAGGCAGACATCTCAGTCTGCCTAAACGATTCGTTTTATAATTTTATTTATTTATTTTTGGCTGTTTGGGGTCTCTGTTGCTGTGCGGTCTTTTCTCTAGTTGTGGTGAGCAAGGGCTACTCTCTAGTTGCAATACACAGACTTCTCATTATGGTGGCTTCTCTTGTTGCAGGCAGCAGACTCTAGGGCAGTTGGGCTTCAGTAGCTGCAACACATGGGCTCAGTAGTTGCGGTTGCCAGACTCTAGAGCACAGGCTCAGTAGTTGTGGTGACTTAGTTGCTCCGCAGCATGTGGGATCCTCCTGGATCAGGGATCAAACCCATGTCTCCTGCATTGACAGGTGGTTTCCTTACCACTGAGCCAACAGGGAAACCTGATTCATTTTAAAGTAAGAGAATATCCATGTTTCCTTCTCTTTCTTACTTTCTGCCTTGAACCCTAGTTCTCAGACCTTTCTCTGCTCTCCAGAGCTAGCTAATATGAGAAATTAGTTCATTCAGCTATACTTTTCTCTTTCAAATATACCTTTTTTTTAAAAAAAAATTGTATATACTTCAACCCCTAATAATAATTTTATGGATAAGAATTTCAGACTCCATTGCAGACCAACAGAATTTCATGGAAACTGTTGAATCATGTGAATGCAGTGATCACTTCCTGAGTCTGACCTATCCATAAAATTGATCATTCTGCCTGTGAGCCATAAATCTTTAAATGAACTAATTACAGACAAAATCAAATGGAGATTTTGAGAAAGCGATAGTGTTGCCTTGCTTCATTTCCTTGAAAATGGGAAAAAATATTTGCTGCTTATTATAGCCTGTTAGTTGTAAACTACATAAATCTTCCTTCCATTTGGCATATCTCGTAAGCTAAGATGCAGGCTTGTCGATGTGTCTGGGATACATACTGTGAAGTGCTTCACACCTGGCCACAGGCAAGATAGGAGGGAGGGTTGGTGCAGGCTGGTAGCACCAGGGTGTGAGGGTCAGCATGTTGAGTTTTGGGAGACTCGCTTTTTCTTTGAAAGAAGCTAGACCAAACTCATTGACCCAAAGGTGCTTCTTGCTCTCTGGTGTTGTGCATAGAGTTATACTTTGCAGTTTTGGCATCAGGCCAGTGTGAAAGGGACAACATGTCCATTTGCCAGTAAACGTTTGGCAAGTCCTTGACATCTCTGAGATTGTGCTTGAGACCGATGAGCTGAGGGAACTGATTAATCCCTCTGCTCTTTGGTTCAATGGCCCCGACCTTTTAAACTTGAACTGACTTGGTGAACTTTACATTTCTGGCGCATGACTTGTGTATCTCCTGCCATCATGTAAGTATATTGATTTATTTCACTTGGAGAGATTGTTATCTTGTGCCAGACTCTGGGACACATGAGGAGCAAGCTTGCATAGCCCACTTTCAACAATGTGTATGATTCTGATGATTAATTCTGATTTCAACAGGCCATAAAAGAAGAGGTGATAAGAGAGATCCTCATTTTTGTCATTCAAATCTTTCCAGCAAATCCCCATTTACTTATTTCTATGCTATACATAGGAGAGTAGCGTTGCATCTGAATAACTTGTTAAAGCATAAACAGCTTAAAACAACAAAACTGGGCTCCTTTGCATTACGTAATAAAAACTCAGTAAACTCTGCTTGTACTTCATGGATTTGTTTATCCTGTTTGCCCAACCTGCAACTATTAATCAATAGTTTATTCCTCGCTGTGTGTAGACATGTTCCATGACTCAGTATACTGTCCTCTAAAATAACCTCTACCATGTTTGTTTGTTCTTTCCTCAGCAAACACATCACCCAAGCAGTGAGTGTAATATTCCCCATGCCATTTCTTCCTGATCCACTGTGTTTGTAACAGAAATGATAGCAGTGAATCTGGTATCCTGATAAGAAGCCCCCTAAAACTTCAGTCAGTCAATTCAGTCACTCAGTCATGTCCAACTCTGTGACCCCATGGACTACAGCAGGCCCCAAAACATAACTTACTTCAAAATAGATGGAAAAAACTTCTTACGGGAATGGCAAAGCTCTTTATTTTAAGCCATCAGAGGTTACACTATTTGGAAATTACAAGAGCTAGATTAAGAAGAGTGCAGAATGAAATCAGGTTCTAGGATTTAGCTGCTTAAGTGGTGAAATCCCAAAACTTATACACTTGCCTTGCTTTGTGAGTAAACTAAAGAAGCAAAGGAGAACTGGTCTACGATTTTGATTCATTTGTTCCTGTGTATATATGCAGAGACAGAGATACACACACACACACACACACACACACACACACACAGATTTTGCTGTTGGAGGATATAGTATGTTGAATCTCTTACCTAGTCTCCTTCTGGTGAGAGAGGTAGATATTGAACAACAACAACAAAATTGCAAATGTTATAAGAGGAAAACAGTGTTAGTAGATTTGCAGTGCTCATGGCTTGCTCATTTTCATGGGACTTTGGAACTGGGAACTGATTTTTGACTTGTAAGATATCATCAACCTTAGAAAATGAAAACCCACTAAAGTGATACATTAGCTTTAAGGCACACAGGTTCATAAAGTGTATGTTATATAACACATTATTCATGGGAAGATGATGCTCTAATGGCTAGTCTATTGAACTTCTTATTGTAATCATAATAATTAATAATACAGTGTATTAGGGCTGATACATTTTAATGGGCATTTAAATGTCTTCCAGTCTGACAGATCCCGTTGAAATATATATTGATAAAAATCCAAAATAAGAGTTACTGCAAGCTACAAACAAAGTGAAATACATTTATTTCCCTAAATAGACTCTTGGACTCGTTCATTTGTAGTTGAAGTTGTGATTAGCAAGGATACATGTCTTGGCAGAAGTGTAATTAACTGAATGAATAGCGTCATTTGGGAATATTCTTTACTTTTTGATGATAGGTTGGGTGTGCTTCTGTCTGGGAGAGATGCACAGTCTCTTATTTTATGGTAAACCCCATTCAAATTCTGTGATCACTGCTTCATACTTTGGGGACTATTTTTTAAAAACTTCTGTTACCTCCATCTAATGGTAATATGGAATTTTCTCTTTTCTTCTGAGGCATTTTAATTGATGATACCATAGAGTCACAAGGTGGTGTTAGTGGTGAAGAACCCGCCTGCCAATGCAGGAGACCCGAGAGATGTAGGTTCCATCCCTTGGTCAGGAAGATCACCTGGAGAAGGGCATGGCAACCCACTCCAACATTCTTGCCCGGAGAATCCCATGGACTGGGGAACCTGGCAGGCTACAGTCCACAGGGTGGCAAAGAGTCAGACACAGCTGAAGCGACTTAGTATGCAGAGAATCATAGCAGCAGTACAATCCTAGTGTTGATGGTCATTTCAGAAGAAAATGTGTAGCTTATGGAAGGGTCAACTTACCCCTCAGTAGACAAAAGTAGATAATTTAGCCACATTCGCTGAGGGGGTCTTTTGAAGGACTATCTTGCCTCTTTCATTTCTGAATCTTTATAAGATGCTCGTAAGTGCTGGTAAGAATCCTAGCCTAAGAGATCAGAAGAATTCTAACCTTCAGCCTTCAAGTCAGGAATCCTGTGGTCTTGATATGAGAAAAAATGCACCCAGTTATGACCTATAGTAATGTGACCCTGGGAAAAGTATGTAGCCCATTTGTGCCTCATTTTTGGACTTGTAAGGAGGAAACAATTTTACTGACCATTCTTTCTTCACAGAGTTGTCATGAAAATGCTTTATAGAAGAATATGTGTTGTAAATCTATGAAAGTAATATGTAAGGCATTATTTCTGTATTACTCAAGATATCCATGAATCGATTTGGAGAGGAAAATTGAATGAGATGTTCAGCTTTTCAGATTGACATAAAACTGTCACAGCAATATATATTGTTCTTTTTAGAGACATTCTGATGAAAAGAAATCCTATTATGCTTAAATATTATCTAAAGTTAGAGGTTGAGTACAGATCAAACAGGATTAGTACTAGTTTTGTGTTTGTTTTATAAATACACTGAGTCTTCATGATTTATGTCGCAAGGTTATATTATAGATAAACTGCCTTCAAATAATAACATGTAGTAACACTAATTCTTTACGTATCATGTGTTAGTTGCCGTGTCAAGCATGTTATCTGCTTAGTCTTTTAAACCTCTGTAAGCATCTATGGGTCAAATACTGATGTATCTTATTTAGATAAAGGAATGGAAGCTCCAAGAATGTCTGAGCTACATAAACAGCTGGAAAGGCGAAGATCCATATCTTAGTTGCCATGCACTAACTTTTGTAATAAGTTTGAGCTGCAATACTATATTTTAAGTCTATCTTTAATAATGCAAGAAAATAAGAAAGGAACTATTTAAGAAAGCCTAATACCTGGGTCTAGTGAAAAGAGAACTTGTTTACCACTCTATTATTATTATTTGATCCACTAACTTAATTCTTGTAATTTCTTATTTACCATAATATTTACATATAAGGAGACGTTAAGTGAATTTGCTGTAGGTGGGAAATTGTTTTTGTTTTTTCTTTTAGTCTTTTTTGTTTGTTTGTTTTAGCCTTTTAATTGGGAACTCAGTAACGGATGGGAATTGAGAGCCCTCGGAGAGTCAAAAGCTCAGGTTCTCATCACTCACTGGCACTTTCTCTCTTGAGGGTCCTCCTTGTTGCTGTTCAGTCGCTAAGTTGTGTCTGACTCTAGGCAAGCCCATGGACTGCAGCATGCTAGGCTGCCCTGTCTTTCACTGTCTCCCGGAGTTTCCTCACATTCATGTCTGTTGAGTCGGAGATGCCATCCAGCCATATCACCCTCTGAGGGTCTTCTTTACCTTTCTTCCGTTATCTTTTATCTGATGTGCCCACTCAGGGTAGGCTCCTCAAACCATCCACAACCATTTTTAGGCAAACTAGAAATTTTCACTGTGGCAAGCCATAGGTCTGGGGCTCAGGGCAACTCAGATGTGGGTGTACTACCAACCTGAGGTCTGGGCCTCTGGAATGATAGTGACCACCTCGGGCCATGTGGAAGGACCAAGTATTAATTGCCCTGGCCCTTTAAGGCTGAGACTCTTCTGACCTTCAAGGAAGGGCTTTTAGAATTCACTGGTTGTGCTGCCAGAAGGGTTTATAAAGCACCATTCTGGGGATGTGAAATTAATAAATGTAAGTAGAACCAAATTATGTTTTGTGGGTGATATATGATTTCTGTGGGATTAATGGTTCTCGAAAATGGTTTTCAGAGGAAGTAATTGCTTTGACCCGATTGTGCATCTGCTGCTGGGGAGTGGCAAGAGCAGACTGAATCTGGCTGCACGTGTGTGAATCCCTTCTTGGCCTCTTAATAGCCCACTGTCCTTGGGCAAGTTTCTTCCCTTCCCTATGCTTCAGTTTTCTGCCTGCAGTGTAGGGACAATTATGATTTTGCCTCTGGGGATTGATAAAAGGATAAGAGTTCCTACGTGTAAAGTACTTGGAACAATGCCTCTCACACAGAACCAGCAACCCACAAATGTTAAGTATTTAATAAGCATTTCCATAAATATTAGTTGATAAGTACTACCAACAAGTGCTCTTATCTAGTTGGTGAGACCCATGTTTTTTAAAATTCACTAACCTGAGAATAAAGCTAGGTTCTTAAAATGGTCACAAAAATATTTCTTTGCCTCCACTCACCATCTTCAGCCCCCTTCTCTCAAAAGCCTGCTTCCAGCCACTTTTGGATCATCCTAAAACAATCTTTTCATTCATTCTTATCTGACCTTACATTCTTTTTTGATAAATTTATTTATTGATCTCTTGTTGATCTAGAAGGAAGTGTCTATAACTAACCTATACACATAATTTCAATACTCTTTAATGTAATGGACAAATAGAAGGAAAGTGCTCATGTGCTTAGTCATGTCTGACTCTTTGTGGCCCCATGGACTGTAGCCCGCCAGGCTCCTCTGTCCATGGAATTTCTCAGGCAAGAATATTGAAGTGGATTGCCATTTTCTTCTTTAGGAAATCTTCCCAACTTGGAGATCAAACTTTTGTCTCCTGTAATGCAGGCAGATTCTTTACCACTAGCGCCACCTAGGAAGCCCCAAAGGAAACTGCTTTGTAGTATAACGATTTGCAATGTAATATGTAAAATGTTGGTGCTGTGCTCACTCACTTAAGTCGTGTCCGACTCTTTTCAACGCTATGGAGTGCAGCCCGCCAGATTCCTCCGTCCATGGGATTCTCCAGGCAGGAATACTGGAGAGGGTTGCCATGCCCTCCTCCAGAGGATCTTCCTGATCCAGGGATCAAACCTACATGTCTTGGGTTTCCTACTCTGGCAGGCAGGTTTTTTACCAATGAGCCACCAGAGAAGTCCAATATGTAAATGTTTAAGCATAATGATATCATAAAGTGTAATGAAATAGTCAAGTGCTCCCCCTTTTATTTTGAGTCTCCCTGAATGTGACAGGTGCAAATTCAGATTGGTGCAGTTAATATCGTAAAGAAACCAAGATTCCATGCATCACATTGCTATTGGTGAACAACTCTTGAGAAAGCCACAAGCAAAACAAAGTATAGTGTTCCTTTGCTTGACTATGAAATTGCATTCCTGAAAAATTCAGTATATATTGAAATTGGGTAAAATGCCTGCTGCTGCTGCTGCTAAGTCGCTTCAGTCGTGTCCAACTCTGTGCGACCCCACAGACGGCAGCCCACCAGGCTCCCTCATCCCTGGGATTCTCCAGGTAAAATGCCTAGGGCTTATATATAAAGTGGAGTCAAGATCTAGGTTCAAATAATTACCAACAGGCTTTTCGTCCACATTGGTGTCCAGCAAGACATTCACAAGTTATATGGGATAGGGGAGAATTTATTGTTTTGCACAGAGTGATATTCATCATAGCAGGTGTTGCAGTATGTGCCCTGGCCCATGAGAATAGACATCTAATTATTCATACAGGCACTGGGCTCTGCACCTTACCAGTGCATTCCAAATAAACATCAGCCTTATCCTAGACAGGCAGAGAGCTAGCCTTTATAACCCTCATCCATTAAATTTCAGTAGCATGCTCAATCACTGTGATGGCCTCAAATGCCCCCTTTGTCTCAGAGGGTGTATCTTATGTGCCCATGAACTCAATCCTCTTACACTTGATACCACATCCACTAGTTACTGTACTTTCGTTGCCCTGTGGTCCTCTGCTGGTCACACCCACCAAAGGTGTCCTACCACTAGAGTTCCACGTGGAAGAGACTGCTATTGCACCTGCCATTGTCTGTGCTGCCCCATGCCCAGTGCCAGGGATCCTGAGGTTCATGGGGTGCCTGCCTCTCCTCTGGCTGCTGCTGAAACTATTGGGGCCATGTCCCAGGTACCAGGCTTGTCCATTGGCTGAAAGTCCACTGGTGTTCTCAGAAGCCAGAATAAGTCAACACTAAACTGACTTAGTAGTAGTAAAATAAATAAATAGTCAAAATCTTTCTTTACATTATATTTTTTTTCTATTGCATGAAATGTTACACTCTCACTGAAAAAAACATTTTTTTCAGCGTTGTTTTAGCTTCTGACATGCAACCTGTGGTGGAAGTAAGGCCTATGGAATATTGGAGCAACATACTAAATGCTGCCCCCCTCTTTCGTGTCATCCTGTTATCCCTGGCCTTCTCTCCCATCCACTCTTTCTTCTTTAGGACAGTTTTCTTACTGTTAGACCTCACCCACGGCACTCCCAATCAGGGCTCGACATGGTGAATTCCTAGTTGAATTCAGATTGGTGTCACACTAGAACTCCAATACGCTCGTAAATAATAACCAGATTGCATTCTTGTCATCCCTCGTCGACTATATGGTTTCAGAGAACAGCAATGAAAAGTGGGTGTCTTTTCTTTCCCTGTTTCTGGGGGTTGGGATGGTTGTGTTTAACATCATTGAGTTCTAACAGTGCTATGACTGTCCCTGAAATATTTCTCTTGAACAGAATATGGAGATATGGCTGCAATTATCCTTCAAATATAAAGCTATAACTATTTATATTTATATTCTTGTGTTCCAATACTGCAGGAGCAGGAATATTTACTTTGTCTCTAAATACAGAATTAAGAAAAAGAGAAAGATTATGTGGTTAAGTAAACTGATTATGCCAAATATTTCTTTTCAGCTCAGTATTTGGTAATGCTTCTTTTTCTAGATTCCTTTTCTTAGTCTTCTGTAGGTCATTTAACAGTTTTAGAAAAGCTTGTGTCATTGAAGGGAGAGAACTTGAAACTATATTCATAGAAGGCTATAAAAAGCAAAGATACCACCCACAAAGTAATATTTAAAATTTTCCAGTTACATGATTTATTGGTAAATCTACATGTGTTATGCCAAGAGCAAAATAAGCAAAGTACCAGGTGTACTCTTTTAATTAAGAGAAGTTTTACCTTTAAGACAGATTTTAATAGAATATTTTCATGTTTGTAAGCTACCGGAACAACATTTTAAGCTGTTTAGTGGGTGAAAAGTCCTTAATTATATGAAATATAGCTCACAAGGGAAGCAAAACTGAGGAAACACCCCCAAATCCTAGAGTCTCATGCCAATTTTGAAAATTTCTAGTCAGAAATATGTGTCCTAATGTCACCTGAAGCTCCTGAGACCAATGGATACTGTGAATGTTTTAAGCAATTTGGTAAATAAAAGCCAGATTTCTTGAAGAAAATGCTGAATAAACGCAGCATTCTCAGAGAAATCAGCCCATAGTGGCGAGTTGGAGGCTGGCTGAGTGTGACGCAGCGAGCTGCAAACCTGAATTGCTAATCACTTGGTGGGTGATGGCGGCCCGTGAACTTTTGCCACTTTTCACTCTAGATCTATGAAACTGAATGAACACTCTTAAGCTCAACTTTTCTCATAATAGAGACCTCATGTACTTTTTCTCTAGATCAGATTTTGCTCGCCTGCCTTTCTCTCGTAGCAGTCCACCCCAGCAGCCAGCTGGGCCGAAGGGAGCCGACCTTGGCCCCGGGCGTGGCAGGGGGCCCAGAAAAATGGCCCCTTTGAGAGAATGCTGAGCATTATGTTGTGGTAAGCAAACAAATAAAACACCCCTCCAACAATAACACCGTTTATTTGTAAAGAAACCTCGAGGCTTATTTAAATTTTTCAGTACCTTTTTTGGGAAGGAAGGAGATCTAGGGACAAAATGGCAGCTAAAGGGGAATTAGCCTTACTCAACACATAGTGAAATTTCTGCCAAATTCTGCTTTTTTTTTTTTTCCCTAGGCAACCCTGTCAGCTCACCAAAACCCCATCCTGTACATCCTCTCTCCTTGTTGGTCTCTTTTTTCACTCTTCTCTTTCTGATTCACTTATATTGATTAAAGATCAATTTTCCCCCCATTACTTCAAATAACATTACAAACTTGGTTCCCAAATTAGCATGTATCATTGTCTCTTAGAGGGGAAAAGAGGAACAGAAAACCTGTACTTTGATATTTTTTTCACTGTTACTCATTCATTTTCCGTTTACTTAAAGATAGCTTGAATTCTTTAGACTTAAAATGAGCTTGAATGTTTTCCGCTACTTACAATCCAAACTTTTGATTCAGCTTCCATTGACTGAGTCTACAGAGTCAAATCCTAGCAGAGAGTATGACTGTCATTTCATGACTTTGAACCCCTGAGTGATGCCATAGCTCACAGAATTTTTTAAAGCAATAACTGCCCATCCCTAATTTATTGAAAATGACTGAGGTATTATTGGGTGCCAGAGAATTGTTTTCCCTAAAACATTTACTGTGTACATAAGAAATAGCAAAATATAAATGACTTAGTATCCACTACCCACCTATTTAAAGTATAAACAGCAGCTTAGGCTTCGCTGGTGGCTCAGTGGTAAAGACTCCGCCTGCAATGCAGGAGATATGGGTTCAATACCTGAGTCAGGAAGATCCCCTGGAGGAGGAAATGGCAACCCACTCCAGTATTCTTGCCTGGGAAATCCCATGGACAGAGGAGCTGGGCAGGCTACAGTCCATGGGATTGCAAAGAGTTGGATGTGATTTATTAACTAAGCAACAGCAACAACAACACGTAGCAGTTTAGACTTGGAAATTCAGTCTGGGATTGCTGTTACAGGAACAAGCAAACCAGTGGTGTTAATTGAAATAAAATGCTGATGTGAAAACTCTGTAGTCTGAGTTATAAATCTCTGGAAAATACTATATGTATATAGAACTAATATTTTATGTAATACAAATATGTATTTATGTTATATATTAAATGTCACATATATAAATTAGGTAATACATATAATACACACATGTACATGTATGCTAAAAGCATCTTGGCAGTGCAAAAGATGAGAGACGTATGGAGAAAACATGAAGAGTACTCTTACATTAGAAAAGAGTTATTTGAGTTTAATGTCCTGGCCTAAATTCTACCCAGAGTAGAGAGTTTAGGGGGAAAAATTCAAAATTAATCACCTAATTAACATCTTTAAAGACCAACAGTTACTTAACATTTCAGATATGAAGACTCTTCCCCGCTTTGGTTAGTTCAGTCACTCTGTTGTGTCTGACTCTTTGCAAGGTTGCAAAGGCTCCTTTGCACAAAGGCTGCTTTGTGCAAAGGCTCCTGTAGCCTGCCAGACTCCTCTGTCCATGGAATTCTCCAGGTAAGAATACTGTAGTGGGTTGCCATTTCCTCCTCCAGGGAATCTTCCTGACCCAGTGATTGAACCCACGACTCCTACATTGCAGGCTGATTCCTTACCATGGAGCCACCAGGGAAGCCCCAAAGATGCAAAATAGGCCAGATGTATCTGGCTGATGGGCTTACCCAGCTCAGGGTGGAACTGGGGCACTGTTTCAGAAACTCTGATCAGGTTCTGCCTGGCTTCTGACCCTTGTTTGTTGGTGCCCTCATCTATGAACAGTGGACTCCTGTGTCACCCAGCTAAGACTGACAGCCACAGACTCCCATCATATTGCTGATTAATTGGAGGGAAAGAACCTGAGGACAAAATGGTTCCGTTGGGATATATTTTTTTCAGTGTCATAACCAGAAATCTTTTCTGACGTATTGCCGTGTTCTTGACTTATTTCTGGCATTGGGACCTCTGGCCCTCACTAGATTTCATTTGGGCAACTGCCTCTGGTCTCTGCATGTTCTCTATCTGTCTCACTCTTGGAGTCAGATATTATGAAAATATTGATATTTTAAATACATACTGGTTCACATATAATAAGTTTATTTGTAAATATTATAGGAGCAGAGAAGGAAATTGATAGAAATATCATGTATGCTTTATTATACCAAAAATATAGGGTGAAAATTGAAGATGGAATTGGTCTGTGAAATTGCCATTAAAGAAGAGCTATGTTAATGCATGGTTTCATTTAAAATAGGCGCAATGATTCACTGTATTTGTGTATTACGTTTAAATTGAGATTGACTTCAAAATACTTAAAAAGAATTTTGAATCACTGTTACAAACCTCTAATAAGCCATTACTTATTCTAATGTAGATGATATCAATAAAGTTTCATAGTTTACTCCAGAAAATGTTTAATATTAATAAAGTGATTAACTTATTTTCACAGTGAGTGGGCTTAGACAGCTACTCTATTATCATATTTGTTGCATTCTAGGTACTAATATTTGTTGGAGGTTATGTTTCAAATTGTTATTAATGATGCTCACTGATTTATACCAAATTATTCATCTTTGGTCTTACTGAAGTAGTAAAGTATTTTCTTCCCTTTTCTTTTCTCCTGGAAAATTTATGTAGAAAAGCATCAAAGTAAATTAAGTTGCCATAAGGTAAGAAAACAGTCTTTCATGCTGTTTGGTCATTGCAGTGAAGTCACATGGCAACAAAATTGAAGTTGTAGTCTAGGCATAGCTTTTATTACCAAGGAAAATGAGCAGAATTCAAGGTTTTTATGTTGTCATGGTCAACACACAGAGCAGTCCGTGGGGAAAATTATTTTTGTAGAATTGCATGACTTTGACACTTCCACTGAAAAAGAACAGAAAGGAGGGCATTTATGGCCTGCATTTACTTTACTGAATTCTCAGTAAGCATTTGATTGATTGATTGGTTAGTTGGCGGAAACTTTATGCAATGACTGTTCCTTTAAAGTACATTGCTATGAAATTGATCTGGTCATTTTTATGGCTCAGATTGTGTCTCCACTTACATCAGGACATGGACTGCATCTCATTTCCTATGAAATAAAGTGGAAGTTATTCTTTACCCCAAAAAAGTACTGTATTGAATTACTATGCCATTTGTATTTGTTATTTGACACCCTTATGTAGTAACAAACACAGGAAAGATATGCTGAAACTACAGAGTGTCAACTATTGGTATCAATGCCACATAGGTAATAATATAATAATGTCAGGTCTCAAAACAGGAATTTTGAGTTGCCTGACTTCAGCCTAGAACTATGTATTAATCATGCCTTTATGTGTTTGGTATATCCATTTTCTCAAAGGTACTCTTTAGCTAATGCGACTTGCTTAAAATAAAAGTAAAATTGTGTTAAGGAATTGATGTGTTTAAAGTATATAAATCCTCAGATTATAGCATTTAAGTTCAAGTGTAGGTCTGAAGTAGTCCAGGGAGTTTCATCCATGTGTCACGAATTGTCTAGGGAGTTTTATTTATGTGTAATAAATCTGTTATCTAAGATCTGTTTCTGTTGATTAAGAACTCCTTGTACTGGTTGTTTGCAAAGGTCTTTTCCTGAACAAAATACAGAACACACATAAATATTATAGTAACTGGGTTAGCCCTCGGTTTACCCCATCTATGGAAACCTATCCTTAATAAAGAACTCTTTTAACAGCTTTACTGGTCAACCACAATGCTAAACTTGAGGAAAGTCACTAAAAGTTGCACGTGTTTTTATAAGCCTTCTACAGTAAGGCCGCTATGTTTAATTTTAGACTACATATTTGTGCTTACTACACATACTTCTGCTTTGTTCTTAACTAGCTAATGTGAAATGTCAGATGTTTAAGAATCACATAAAAGAAAATTTAGTAGATTAGCCTTTTTTGGATAGCCAGCAGTGGTGAGAGCCCCTTAGTGTAGGATGAATTCAAAAGGAATAGCATTTTAGTTACACTTCGAAGCTTCCAAAGTGACAAACAGGTTTTCTATGCTATAGAAAAAGCTATACTAAACTACTACAACCAGTAGCTATTTAGCATGTTTTTCTGAACATTTAACATATGCCCAGTGCTCTGCAAAGGACTTTAAAGGAAATTCTGTATTTAATCCTGTCAGCATCCATATGAGATAGGTTCTTCTTTTTAACATTACTATTATTATTCTCATTTTTCACATAAAGACACAGAACTTAGAAATCTTAAGGAGTTAGCTCATGGTCATATAACCTATGAATAAGAACCCATTTATAGACAGGAATTAGAATTTTTAAAATAAATGTTATTTGGAATATCATTTGAAAATTTAAAAAATATATATTGGTTAGTGACTAAATTACAATGAGCTGGACAATTTAGAACAGGTGTCTTTATGGGTTTCACCCATGTCTTCTCAGGCCCAGGGTTCAGCTTGTGTGGTAAAAGCAAACAAAACCTGAGTCCCGAATCCCTCCCTTATGGAATGGCCCCTTCCTTACAAGGCGCAGCCAGTCCCTTGGCTGTCTGCTGGTGACCTTCTCTTCATGGCTTCCTGTGCTCAGCATGGGTTCAGGGGCTTTGCTGCTATGAGGCCTCTTGGCCTTAGACAGTTCACCTTGAGGTGTCCGTCTCTGCCCCCCACTGGAGCTGCCCCAGTGGTGCAGTGTCCTGATGAGATCGTAGCAAATCACACCACTCTAACGAACACCATGTTGAGAGAACAACCATCCCTGCCAGTGGAGACCAGAGCTCACGGGAAGAGCATTTATTCCCTGGCTGCTTCCCTGCAGGACCCTAACTTGGAAGTGCCTGGGTACTTCTCCCTGTGGCCCTCACTCTTGCTTCTCTGTGTCCTCTCCCACAGCTGTGCCTTTTGCCTGAGTCTGTAATCAGCTCCCTCCTGGGCTAGGGGTGGTAAGAGCTTCTGTTGTTCAGCCCTAGGAGCTTCACTGCTTGGCATTGTTTCTTACAACTCTACTCTTGCTTTTGTTATCAACTCTTTCTTTGATAGTCTCTCTTTTAAATTTTATATTGGAGCATACTTGATTCAGGCTTCCCAAGTGGCGCTGGCAATAAAGAACCCACATGCCAATGCAGGAGATGTAAAAGGGTTTGATTCCTGGGTTGGAAAGATCCCCTGGAGGAGAGCATGGCAACCCACTCCAGTCTTTTTGCCTGGAGAATTCCAGAGACAGAGAAGCCTGGCAAGCTACAGTCCATGGGGTCGCAAAGAGTAGGACATGACTGAAGAGACTCAGCACACACACACGCATAATTGGTTGACAGTGTTGTGTCAGTTTCAGGTGAAAAGCAAAGTGATTTAGTTATACACATTCATACGTCTAATTCTTTTTCAGATTCTTTCCCCATACAGGTTATTATAGAGTGTGTGCATGCTGAGTTGTTTCGGTCATGTCCGACTCTTTGCGACCCTATGGACTGTAGCCTACCAGGTTACTCTATCCGTGGGATTCTCAGGGCAAGAATACTGGAGTGGGTTGCCATGCCCTTCTTAGAGGATCTTCCCAACCCAGGGATCAAACTCGAGCTTCTTTTGTCTCCTGCATTGGCAAGTGCTTTTTTTTTTTTTTTTTTCCACTGGCGCCACATGGGAAGCCCTATTATAGCGCAGTGAGTATTAATAGAATTCCCTGTGCTCTAAAGTAGGCCCTTGCTTATCTATTTTGACTAGTCTCTGGTAGTGCTTTCGCTTATTCCTTTCACTCTGTCATCCATCTGTTTTCTCCCGGTGCCCTGACTGATAGAGTTATTTGCTAGTTATGACTTTAGCTTGTACATATATCAATTGTTCTGTTTAAATTTGCTGTACATGAAAGTTCTGAGGCTATCTTGCAGGCTAAGGAGTAAGACTTGTAAACGCCCTCCTGCAGGAAGAACAGTGAATACATTCATAAATACTTATCTACACTTCTAATCTCAAAACCAGTTGTTAATTACTAATTAAGGGCTTTTATCTTCGCTAGAAATTTTAAAGTAAGAAATTACTGGCTAAATTTAGCTTCCTAATATGAAATGCAAGACAATATTTAAACACTTGTGAAATATAATTACACTTTCACTATCACTTTCCTATTCATTATTAGCCACGGGGTAAAACATTAAATCAAACACAGTGTAAATTTGGCAGCTAATCTTTGCTGGTACAAGTGTTTTCCAGTGTTTAGTCTTTGCCTATGATGTATGTAATTACATGCCACATAGAAGTAAAAGAATAAATAACCAAATAAAATCTTTTTAATACATTGAAATGCTCATTGTTCTCCAACTGCACATTAGCTTAACACCATCCCCTCCCCAAACTAGTTCATTGCTACAACAGATATTTATTGCATACTTGTATTAGTCTTATGGTCTGTGATGTGGGAAGTTCAAAAGATTCCTGGAGAATCACATCCTGTATCCTAGAAGACTCCTTGACAGTGTCACAAGCCCATTAATCATTGGTTGGTAAGAAGTAAAATGAAACCCCAAGTTCAATCTTCCTTTATAGAAAACAACACAACAGTCAGCAGGTATTTAGGACCCAGCCAACCAGATATTAGAATGTACAAAAGAGCAGTCTTCATGCATCTCTAACAAATTGTTCTTTTTCTCTAAGTGAGCAGTCAGTCTATGGCTTCAGGACTCTTTCAGAAGAGCCAAGAATAGTCAGTAGATAAGACCACCTATGATACTTCACATCTGTATCTGCTACCCATTGAGAATGCAAAGGGTAGGGTAGCAAAACCCGAAAGAGGGACACTGAGCCCTCAGGATTTAATTACTTTCTGAAAATAAGCATGTTGATGAACTACAAGGCCATTTAGAAGACTAAATAGCACCTCATCTCCCAAATTCCTTCCAAACCCAGAAGCTGGTTTTGACATTGTTGGTAGGAGACTTCTAGGCTCCTCTTTGTGTTTGAGGGTCAAGGGATAAGGGGAAGGGAATATTTAAATAAGTGGATTGAACTGGTCTCTTGAGAAGACCTTGACAGATATGCCCAATAAGGTTTTGGGTTTCCCTGGTGGCTCAGATGGTAAAGAATTTGCCTGCAGTGTGGGAAGCCCAGGTTTGATACCTTGGTCAGGAAGATACCCTGGAGAAGGGAATGGTTACCCACTCTGGTATTCTTTCCTGGAAAATTCCATGGACAGAGGAATCTGGTGGGCTACAGTCCATGGGGGTCACAAAGAGTCAGACATGACTGAAGCCACTTAGCACACATGCAGTAACATTATAGGTTACAGTGACTACCAACAGATTTTTGACTCTGTTAAACAAGAACTTAGGATACTTAAAGCTTCCACACTTATTTATTAAAGCTTGATAAAATGTAGTTGCAGTTTTAAAAGATATTGATGGAACTTATTTATAATTTTTAGCTGTAATCAAGGGAAATTAAATAATTTTAGGTGTTGGGGGAGGTCTAATTAGAGTTGTGGGGATTTTTGTTTGATTTTTGTTTTAGAATTGTTCAAAGTAACCTCCAAACCTGGAATGATATAATGGAATGTCTGATACATATATATATATGTCACAACAGGTAAAATTTACTTTAATCAATATTTAATTTTATTACTGTCACAGTTTCAGGGGCTGATTTGGAAATTTGACATATTCTTGGCAATTCCTACATTGGATTGCTTCAACTACATGTTTAGGCTTCTCCACTTGAACTAAGATGACATGAAATCATGTATTCTTTTGGCATATTTTGCTGACTACTTCTTCAAAACCATCGAGCTCCTACCTTGGTGAAACATTTAATATGTTTAGGCTTTATAAAGTCACCTCTGCTTGGACTTCAAACTGGTGCTGTGCTTTCTGGTAGCAAAGGTAAAAGGGAAAGTAAAGGTGTTAGTCACTTAGTCATGTCCAACTCTTTGCGACCTGGACTATAGCCTGCCAGGCTTCTCTGTCCATAGAATTCTCCAGACAAGAATATTGGAGTGGGTTGCAATTTCCTTCTCTGGGGCACAACTTCCTGACCTAGGGATCAAACCCAGGCCTCCTACATTGCAGGCAGATTGTTTACCATCTGAGCCACCTGGGAAGCCCAAGGGGACCCTGTAGCTGCATGGGCCATGAATTGAACCCTGATCTCCTGCATAGCAGGCAAGAATTCTACCACTGAACCATCCACGTCTATTTAGTTGCAGGGGGGTTGGGGGAAGAACACCTATTTTCTTACTGCAAAGGTAAAAGACTATATTAATGCTTAAACTCTCTTGTAGTTGTGATGCTTAGGGAAAGAAATTACCTTAATGGCTCTTCATTTGTCACCTCTAGAAACAAGCAATTTGAATATTTCCTTTATTATGATATATTAGAGCTTCATTCGGAGAAGGCAATGGCACCCTACTCCAGTACTCTTGCCTGGAAAATCCCATGGACAGAAGAGCCTGGTGGGCTGCAGTCCATGCGGTCGTGAAGAGTCAGACATGACTGAGTGACTTCACTTTGACTTTTCACTTTCATGCATTGGAGAAGGAAATGGCAGCCCACTCCAGTGTTCTTGCCTGGAGAATCCCAAGGACGAGGGAGCCTGGTGGGCTACAGTCCATGGGATCACAGAATCGGACATGACTGAAATGACGTAGCAGCAGCAGCAGCAGAACTTCATTAATAAGGAAGTCTTACAAACAGGGTATCATTTTTTGAGAAAGATCACACTGTGCTAAATAATGAGATATGGGAATACATTGAACAGCTTGATTTCTGCTGACTTTTACTTAAGAGCAGGAAGTATTTTAAACTAGACTGTGTTAGTATTGATGAAACATGCACAAGGAGGGAAATGATTTCAAGGCTTTATCCTATTTGGGGAGCTAGATAAATTGTATAATTTCAAAATAAAGCTCTATGACCTGGCAGTAAGGAAACAACAACTCTTAATATGCTGTTGGAGAGAGTGAAATTGGGGCAACCTTTTTAGAAGGCAATTGAGTAATGTTGATCAAATTTAAAATGCATTGACCCATTGACCCCAAAATTACACATATAGATTTGAATTCATCCCTAGATAAACTTGTAAAAGTATACCAGATTAGATGTTAAGAGTGTTCATTATAGTATTTTTGAAATAGCAGAAGAAAAACATTACAAAAATAATCTAAATACACAGCAATAAGGGAATGGTTAAATTAAATATATTCATTAAATGGAACACCCCAAACCATTAAGAAGTATAAGGTAATTCTGTATATGCTGATACAGAATTACCTTCTATCAATATGTATTCATAAATAAGTCATCATTGTTGGTTTTTACTTTTCTACACTTAAAAAACTCACTAAATAATATTCTTGGAGAAGGAAATGGCAACCCACTCCAGTATTCTTGTCTGGAAAATCCCATGGACAGAGGAGAGGAGCCTGGTGGGCTAGAGTTCATGAGGTCTCAAAGAGTCAGACATGACTGAGCGACTAAGCACAAATAATATTCTACAAAATAATGAAACACTTCTTGAGGTTATCAAGGTCAAGAAGCATGACAAACTCTGGCTTTCGAAGGACTGCATTGTCAGAAAGTCAACTCAAGTCGTCTGTGTAGCATTCTCATCACAAACAGAGATCATCCTACACCACCATTCCCTGAATCAAGAGTGCATCTCTTAGCCGCACAGAAGCTATACCCTCCTGGGGAGGGAGAGGGAGACACTATATCTACTTCCTCTCCTGAACAAGAAAATTTTAACGTTATTACAATTGTTTTACTAGTATATGGTAAGAGAACATACCACTAGGGAAAGGCCTCTCTAAACATGCCTTCATGCTTGATGGATCTAACCTCAGAGTGGAGAGAAAATTTGCTGCCTCTAACCTCAGAATGGAGAGAAAATTTGCTGCTTGTTCCCCTTGGACCCAGGAGGTGAACACAGGAAGACTCTAGTTTGGAAGCCACGCCAAAAGGAAACAATAAAATGACTGACTTTTGCTCTTTTGAATCTTTTCAGAATTGCGACTTCTGGTGAGCCCTTCTGTGTGTCTGAATCAGAGCATACAATTAAAGCTGAGGACTTCAAGTCACCTTTTAAAAACAGTGAAGTCGCAGATGTGGAAACCAGGGGAATGGAGACGTGAACAGCTGTAAGCTAATCATCTTGAATTGTTACACCAGGCACGCATTTTAGAAGATAGCCAATAAGAAAAAAAGCACTAGATACATCTAGGGGTTTTACATGTTAGAAATTTTAGGTTCTGTTACATAAATTTTCAACTATCTCTTCTTAATAAAGAATGCACCATCTATTTTCTTCTAGACTAATTCAAACCTCTCTTGCTATAGGATAAACATTTGGGTAAATAGGACTCTTATCTAGAAAGTTACATTAATGGAAATTGAATTTAAAAGCTTTACAGTGTGAAACTATAAAATTTTAACTTCCATTTTATATCCAAATAACAAACCTTAGTCTATGAGTATGGTTGAATGATTTTTTTCTAGTTACTTTTTAGGGCTCTAAGAAAACAACTGTAGGATACAAAGTTACTTAAGTTGCTCCGAGGGAAATGATTTTGTCATGTAGATAAATCACAGTGAAAAACTAAGAGATTTTAATTATCATATCCAAGGCACAAAACAGTTTGCCTCATGTCATTTTATAATTTTTAGGTAGTATTTGAAGAATCATATGCATTTCTGCTCATGTAGACTTCAAAAGATGAAATAGCACTCTTTTCATTGACTGAACTTAGATAATTGAAATACAGAAATAGGGTGGCAGAAGAGAAAATAGCTATACATTTTGGTTGGAGAAGGAAATGGCAACCCACTCCAGTATTCTTGCCTGGAGAATTCCATGGACAGAGGAGCCTGGCGGGCTACAGTCCACGGGGTCGCAAAGAGTCAGACATGACTGATCGATTCACACACACACACACACACACACACACACACACACATTTTGGTACCATTTATGATGGATGTGGGCTTCCATGGTGACTCAGACGGTAAAGAATCTGCCTGTAATGCAGGAGTCGCAGGTTCCATCCCCTGGTCAGATAGATCCCCTAGAGAAGGCAACGGGCAACTCACTCCAGTATTCTTGCCTGGAGAATTGCACGGACGAAGAGCCTGGCAGGCTACAGTCCACAACGGAGAGACCAACACACATACACACATGATGAAAGTCTATTTGCTTCATCACAGAATATTCAACTAGTGGGTTTTTTTTTTTTCCATTTTTAGACTGAAGTGTTTTCTGAAACTTAATCCCTCAAATTAACCCATAATGATCATATGGTGTAGATTATTGCGTGCATGATTTCTCAGACGCTTCAGTCATGCCCAGCTCTTTGAGACCCCTTGGATATAGCCCACCAGGCTCCTCTGCCCATGGGGATTCTCCAGGCAAGAAACTGGAATGGGTTGCCATGCCCTTCTCCAGGGGATCTTCCCAACCCAGGGATCGAACCGGCATCTCATGTCTCCTGCATTAGCAGGCAGGTTCTTTACCACTAGCGCCACCTGTGGATTATAAGTGAGAAGTGAAAGTTTAGTTGCTCAGTCGTGTCCGACTCTTTGCGACCCCATGGACTGTAGCCTACCAGGCTCCTCCGTCCATTGGATTTTCCAGGCAAGAGTACTGGAGTGGGGTGCCATTGCCTTCTCCAGAGGATCGTCCCAACCCAGGGATCGAACATTGTAGGCAGACACTTTACCGTCTGAGCCACCAGAAGTAGAATCAAATTAGTGGGGAAAGTATTTGGCATACTTTTCATGATCTGACCACTACTGAGAAGCAATATCTTGTAGAGGAAAAGATAGAACTAAGGTAGATAAGGGCAGAACAAGATTTCAGGGGTTTCCTAAACTTATGTGTACCTCTTTTGTTGGGATGGTACCAGATGTGACTAATGTTCACATTTTTTTAGATCTTTAAACCTTATTTTTGGTATTATTGTTAGCCTTTGTTTGGGAAAGCCCATACACTGAAGGCTGGGGCCCAAGGAGTGAAAGACGGGGTGTACAAAGTGCTGAGGTAATTTACAAATTACATACTCATTCCAAATTATGGAGCTTTAATTTTGTTTTGTGTTTTTTAGGAATCAAACCACAGCCCTTGCTCCACAAGACACACTCTTGCGAGCCAAAGATTTATCTGTAATTCTTAAAGCATATGTGCTGGTGACATCCTTAACTCCTCTGCGTGCGTTCATTCATTCGACTGGAGTGGTCTGGAATCCACCAAAGAAAAAACGCTTCACTGTCAAGGTAAACTTTCCATCGAAGCAGTTGTTTCCCACAAAGTATACCGAAGATAAGTAAAGTGAGTTGGGCTGCCTTTTTTTTGACCTTTATGATTATCAGCTCCCATGGAACAAAGATTGTATCATTTTATTGCTGCAAGCAGAGATTTTCATTTAATAAGTGTAGTTCAAAAATCACCCAGAAACAGCTTCACTCGAGATCACGAAGGCTACATTTTTTTTTTTCTTCTCAATTTATCATTTTAGTCGATTCTTTGACCCATTATAAAGCTAGTTTTCAGCTATGGTCTGTTTTTCTTGACTTGACTTTCTACTTAAGAAAAATGTAGTCAGTGCAACAAAGGAAAATATAGTTTTGCCCTTATGCGTTTTGCTTTATTTTTAGGAAGCATATTGCCTATTTCATTTTGCCATTCAATATGGAATATTTGTTGAGTAAAAAAACACCTCTCTCAAGGATGCCTGACACAGTGAGCCCTGATATAAAGCATGATGAGAAAGTTTTCAGGGAAGAATTTAATAATAACTTCCAAAAAGTTTAGTTATAAGAGATAATTCAGCTTAGCTCAGTCAAAAATAAAGTCTAATAAGAGTATATTTGATAAATTTTAAGGAGTTTCTGATTTTACAAAATTAATTGTCCAAATCGCAGGTAAGAGGAAATACATACATGCTTTCTTTTAGTTTCCTCCCACTTCCTCTTATCTGTTTTCTGAACAAATTACTTCTATAAAATCAAACAAAATGCCTTCAAAGAACAAATACCACACAATCCCACTTACAGAAGGAATCTAAACTAGTCAAGCTCACAGGAGCAAAGAGCAGAATGGTGGTTACCAGGGGCTGGAGAGGTGTTAGTCTAAGGGTATAAAATTTCAGTTATGCTAAATAAGTCCTAGAGATGTATATACTTACAGTATAGTGCCTATACTTAATAACACTGAGATTTGCTAAGAGGATAGATTTTAAGTGTTCTTATCACTAAACAAATACGTAGGATGGAGGGAAACTTTTGGAGGGGATCAGTTCAGTTCAGTTCAGTTCAGTCGCTCAGTCATGTCCGACTCTTTGCGACCCCCTGAATCGCAGCACACCAAGCCTTCCTGTCCACCACCAACTCCCGGAGTTCACTCAGACTCATGCCCATCGAGTCAGTGATGCCATCCAGCCATCTCATCCTCTGTCCTCCCCTTCTCCTCCTGCCCCCAATCCCTCCCAGCATCAGAGTCTTTTCCAATGAGTCAACTCTTCGCATGAGGATAGATATGTTTATAACTTGATTGCGGTGATGGTTTCATGGGTGTATACATATTTCTAAACTCATCATCTTGTATATATTAAATATGTATAGATTTTTGTATTCTAATCAGAATAAAATGGTTTAATAAAAAGAAAAGGCACAAGTGCCTCTTATAATTTCAAGAGATTTAAAAGTGACTATAATTGATACTTTTCAGAAGTTATCCTACATAAACTACACTTTAAGTTTTGGAAAATCTTCCAACAGTGAAAGATTTTTAAAAGGCACGTTTAAATATTGTCAGTGAAAAAACAGATAAGCATGATAAAAGATGCAAGGGTTACATCGCTTAGTAAAATAGATAACTGATATTATAAGGAAATGGTGTTGATGACTTAGGTCTTCAGTTCAGTTCAGTTCAGTTTAGTCACTCAGTCGTGTCCGACTCTTTGGGACCCCACAAATCGCAGCACACGAGGCCTCCCTGTCTGTCACCAACTCCCAGAGTTCACTCAGACTCACGTTCATTGAGTCACTGATGCCATCCAGCCATCTCATCCTCTATCGTCCCCTTCTCCTCCTGCCCCCAATCCCTCCCAGCATCAGAGTCTTTTCCAGTGAGTCAACTCTTTGCATGAGGTGGCCGAAGTACTGGAGTTTCAGCTTTAGCATCATTCCTTCCAAAGAAATCCCAAGGCTGATCTCCTTCAGAATGGACTGGTTGGATCTCCTTGCAGTCCAAGGGACTCTCAAGAGTCTTCTCCAATACCACGGGTAGCTAAATTCAAGGACAATAATCAGTATATCAGTGTATATTATTTTTAATTGATCACGAAAAACTGGAATCTACTTTGGTTTGTCTTCTGTGTTATCTCCTACAAGTCTTCACAGTGGCTATTTATATTCCCTGCTGCTGCTACTGCTGCTGCGTCGCTTCAGTCGTGTCCGACTCTGTGAGACCCCATAGATGGCAGCCCACCAGGCTCCCCCGTCCCTGGGATTCTCTAGGCAAGAACACTGGAGTGGGTTGCCATTTCCTTCTCCAAATTTATATTCCCTAAGAACCTTTAATTAATTATTCTCCAATTGCCCTTTTCTGTTAAATTGAATTGTATGAAATTGCTGACAATTGTGACCTACAAAAATTACAATTTCCTATGATTCAACCAAGTATTTGGAACTTGGATATAAAGAGATACAAGAATCATATTCCTCAACTTATGTCATGTTCATGTATTTAGAAAATGTTTGTTGAGCAGAGATCAGAATCCCTGTCCTTGTAGAACTTGCAACATCTGTGTGTGCAGTCTTCTTGTTTTATCTATTCTATTTATTACATTTTATTCCCAGTTCCCACTTAATTCTCCTTCCCCTCAAGTATGAGTCACTCAGTTGTGACCAACTCTTTGTAACCTCATGGACTGTAGCTCACCCAGATCCTCTGTCCTTGGAATTCTCCAGCAAAGAATACTGGAGTGGGTTGCCATGCCGTTCTCCAGGGGATCTTCCTGACCCAGGGATGAAACCTGGGTTTCCTGCATTGCAGGTAGATTCTTTACCATCTGAGCCCAGAAACCTCTCAAAGGCCATCATTATTGCTTAATGTGTATTTTTCGGTGCATATTTTTGTAAAATAAGCTTCTTTATTTTGTTATACATGTCAGTATTTTTAGTATATAAATTGTATTATATTAGGTAATTTTTTCTAACTTTTTTAAATGCAGCATTGCATACTTTTAGGAAGAAACCATACATATCGCTGTGTGTACATCTTCTGTGTTACTTTTCACTGATTTATGGTATTGCTAATGTGTATTGCATTGTATTTTACCTATCCACAGCTCCAGTGATAGACATCCTGATTGCTTCAACTCTTGGCTGAAGCAAACAATACTTTAAATGTACAAATCCTTCTGCTTGACTCTTTATGAACCTGCATATCATTTTCTGAAGAATACATAAATTGCCGGGTCATAAGATAGGGGTTCATTTGATAGAATTAAATAATGCCAGTTTGCCCTTCAGAATACATATATCTGTTTCCATGCCCCAACAATTAGGCCAATATTTGACCTTTTCCAGCTGCATCAAGTGAAAAGTGGGAACTCATTCTTGCAAGTAGCTCAATTTGTCATCTATTAACTTTATTACATGGGCTTCCCTGGTGGCTCAGATGTTAAAGCGTTTGCCTCCAATGTGGGAAACCCGGGTTTGATCCCTGGGTCGGGAAGATCCCCTGGAGAAGGAAATGGCAACCCACTCCAGTATTCTTGCCTGGAGAATCCCAAGGACGGAGGAGCTTGGTAGGCTACAGTCCACAAGGTCGCAAAGAGTGACTTCACTTTCACAACCTTATTACAGTGTTCTGTTTGGATTAGAAATCTTCAGCTGATTAATTAAATTCATTTTTTCCTTATGGTTCCTCTTCAGAAATTTGGTCTCAGAAATCATTTCTTATCTCTTACCTTTATAATTTTTTCTGGACATATAAATATTTAATTAAATTAGAGTTCCACCTCTGATGCAGTTTTTTCTCTATATAATTGGTTCTCATGAGCTAAAAACTTATTATTTCCTATGAATCCACTATCACATGTATTGTATAACATTCCACCTGTATACAGGGATGCCTCTGGGATTTCTGTTCTGTTTCAGTTGGCCCACTTGTTTTTATTATTTTGGCAATATAAATATTTATTCATGGCTGACAGGGGAGGTTCATCTTTTTTACTTTTTATTTTCAAGATTAGGTTAACTATGTGGTAGACATTTATTTCCTTATAAACATTTTAGAATATCAAGTATATTTTTAAAATCCTACTAAAATTTCAATATATAATAACATTGAATTTATAGTTTAATTTTTGAAGAATTGATTTTCATCTTATTAAGTCTCTCTGTTATTCAGGTCATTTTATTTGTTCTTTGTTAGAGTTTATTATTTTTTCCTCCACAGAGATCTTATATAGTCTTGCTTAAGTTTACTTAGAGTCTCCCTAAAGTATTTTTTGATATTGGTTCTTAAATTATATTTTCCAGTTGGTTATTACTAGGATAGTCCGTACATGCTAAGTTGCTTCAGTCATGGTTGACTCTTTGCAACCCTGTGGACTGAAGCCTGCCAGGCTCCTCTGTCCCCGGGATTCCCCAGGCAAGAACACTAGAGTGGGTTGCCATTTCCTTCTCCTGGGGGGTCTTCCTGACCCAGAGATCAAACCCGAGTCTCATTTCTTTTGTCTCCAGCACTGACAAGTGGGTTCTTTACCACTAGTCCCACCTGGGAAGCCCATTATTAGGACTGCAGGCATTGGGGGCAAATTCTTTCCCATCTGAGCCACAAGGGAAGCCCATTATTAGGACAGAGAAATTCTGCTTTTAGAGTTGAACTTCTGTTTGATAAACTTGTTTCAGTAAGTTCACTATCAATATCATTGGTTTTACTAGATGTTTTGTCTGCAAATAAAGCCATGTTAATTTCTTTTCCCTTTAATTCTTAGCTATCTTTGCTTCTTCCCTTTTTTTTTTTTTCTTTTTCTTGACTGATGTTATCCAGGATAGCCAATATTATCTTTAAAAGTAGAATTCACTGTGTTCTTGAGTTGAGTATCATTTAAGATGGACACATCTCAGGTTTCTCTGTTAAGTAAAATACTCACAGTAGATTTTTTTGTATTTAACCTTTACAATCTCTGCCAAAGTAAGGAGAATAGTACAGTTAACTGCAGTGGGTCTATCATTACATTTCAATTAGTCATGGTTATCCTCATGTTCATCTGGTGTATTTTGTTGCTAGATTTTTTTTATTACAAGCTCCCTGCATACATGAGATAAACCTACTTGATTATTCTGGACTATTTTCAATACTCTGTGGAATTTATTTACAATTTTCATACCTATGTTTATAAATGATGTGGACTTATATTTTCTTGTGTTTCTTATATGGTTTTTATAGTTTACATTATTTGTACTTCATAAAATTAAGCTGGATAACGTTCACTCTTTTTCAGTTTTTTGGATCAGCTTATATAAGAGAGGAATTAGATTGCCCTCAAGAATTTGGTACAAGGCTCTTGAAAAATCGATTTGAAGGGTTTTTTAAAAACAGCATTGATATTTCAGTTTATTGAAAACATTTTGGTTGATTTTAAGTTCTCAATTTCTTCATGTACAGATTGGTATTTTGGGGGAGGGGTTACCAATTTCATCAAATTTTTAAATACTTTAGTGTATAGTAGATGATAATGTTTTTATTTTTATACCTGTTGTGTTTGCAGCTATTTCATCTTTTTCAGCTTATCCTTTATAGATAAGCACTATGCATTTTCTTCTTATTTTCGTATTAAAATTGTCAGAAGGTTTTCTGCTGGTTGGTTACATCTTTTTAAAGAACACTTTTTTACCTTGTTAAGTTTTTCATCATTTTGATGTTGTTGCTCCCAGTTTCACAGATTTATGCTATTATTTGCATCATTTCTTGGCCTCTAGTATTTTGTTTGCTCTATTGTGCCTTTTTAGTTTCTCGTTTGAATGTTTGCCTCCTTTACGCTTAACATTTTTGTTTCCTAGCAAAAATGGCTAAAGTATGCATTCCTTTTATGTCCTGCTTTAGTCATGTCTCATAAATTTCAAATTATCTAATTCTAAATACTTTTAAATATTCTTTATGATTGCCTTGCTTTTATTTGATAACATATTCAATTTATAAAGAAAGGATTCTTTTTCAGCTATCTTTTCGTTATAAATTCCTGATTTACTGCATTATTATCAGAGGACAAATCCTGTATGCTACTGGTATCTTGGAATTTATCCAGGCTTTCTTTTATTGACTAATAATCTTTATATTAAAAAAAATCTTCCATGAGTGCTTAGAAACAAAAACTCTACACGGGTATAGAATTCTATGTATATTTAAAGGCTCACTTATTAATCATATTCTGCAGATACTTGGTTTCTTCCTGTTTGATCTAATAGTTGCTAAGTGGAATGTGTTAAGATCTCTGGCTAAAAGTGTTGGTCTGTTTCTCCCTGTCATTCTGGTAGTTGAATATTCTGAAATCATGTTTGTTGCCTGTTATGATGGCTACAACTCCTTTTTCCTCAGTTCCTCTTTGTGCTTGTGCGCTCACTCACTCAGTCGTGTCCAACTCTTTGCCACCCCATGGACTGTAGCCTGCCACGCTCATCTGCCATGAATTTTTCAAGCAAGAATACTGGAGAGGGTTGCCAGTTACTACTCTAGGGGGTCTTCCCGACCCAAGGATTGAATCCATGTCTTTTGAGTCTCCTGTGTTGGCAGGCAGTTTCTTTACTGTTTCGCCACCTGGGAAGCCCACAGTTCCTTTAGCCAGTATATTTTGCTTTCTTTTGGATACGACTGCTTAAATTCTATTTCAGTCTATGTTAAGATTTTTGTGAATTTTCTTTTGGTTCATATTTTTGTTTTCGTATATGGTTTTAAAATTTTCCCTTTTGACATGTTTTTGTAGTAAATGTATTTTTTAATAGTCAGTAGAGTTTTGAAATGTATTGTTTTCGCCCAATCTGAGAATCTTCATTTTTTAATTTATGATTTTTAATTGACTTGCATAGATTATTTAGGACTTATTCCTCCTATCTTATTCTTTAAAATTTTCAGCGCATTCATTTGTTTCATTTAAAATATCTTTTCCTGTTTTTCCCTGTAGAGATGAAATTTTCTTCTTTTAGCTTAAAAGTTATATATTCTTAATGTAACATACTGTGGATATCCTTCATTTGAGACATACACTCATGCTTATTTTCTCCTATTAAGTTCTTAAATTTTAGTATCTTCCACTCTGCCCCCTCGTGACTAATGTCATTTGCTTCTATACCACTTCTCCATATTCCATCGTCACAGTGTAGATTTTAAAATTCTGATTGAAATCATCATTTGGGTGGGGTTCTTTTCTTTTCTTTTTTTTTGGAGGTAAATTCTTTTTATTTTTATTTTACAATACTGTATTTGTTTTGCTATACATGGACATGAATCAGCCACGAGTGTATATGAGCTCCCAATCCTGACCCCTGCTCCCCCCTCCCACCCCACACNTGCTGCTGAGCTACTCTGTGGTAAAGCTTTAGAGAGAGCTGAAAAATATTATCAATGCAAATTTCAGAAATAGTGGAAGTAGAAGCTTTATAAACTAAATTTTTCTAAAATTCTCTTCTGTACAAAAGAATAATTTACAGTATAGGTGTTTGAGATTTCCAAAGAGTGTTCAAATGTACCAGGGGAGGATGAAAAAGGGTAAGAAAATTAATGGCAAATGCAAGATTTGATTACTATATCCTATGATCCAGTTTTAAAACAACTATTTTTGCTGCTGTTAAGGCAATGTCATTTTTCTGGTGAATAAATCCAACTTTAAGCTATATTTTATTCAGAAATTTCTTCCCTGGGAAAAAAAAAACTCTCAATTCAATGATAAAACACTGCAGTTATACCTATGAATTGACCAGTCAAACTCTTCCACAGCCGTTCTAACCAAAACTTTCAGTCAAATACATCCATGGCTGTCTTTAAACACAGGTCATATAGATTAACTGCAAGAAATTTAAATTTGGTTTTTAGACTGAAAAGACACAATTATCCCTTCATCCGCTGTAAAGTTATCCAACAGAGAGGAAACTCTTATCTGTAACTTCTTTATGATGTCTGGAAATTCTTTATACCTGTGATCATAGCTGACTGCTTTGATGAAAATGTATTGTTGGAGTGACTTATGATTCCTGGAAGAAGACTTAGCCAAAACCTTATTTTGTCTAGCAGAGACATAATTTAAATGAATTCCTGTTTCGATCTGCAGTTCCATATTCGAAGATGTTCTTTTGTTGATATTTGGTATTCAAAAGTTACATGAGGATAATTCCTTGAATGTAATCTGCTCTTGATACATACTTGGGATGAATTCCATCAGCGATCATTTAAAAATATTTAACCATGTGAAGAAATTGCCCAAGGCTATTTACTCCCTAACTGTTTTAACACAGCCCCTATGTTTTGCAAGCATCTCTAGTGGCCTTCCAGTAAATGTAATAGACAGATGTCATCATCTGAATTTCTAGGCAAGGCCACTTTGATAAAAATGGGAAAACACAGGACATTGCTGGCTTTGCTCAAGTCAGTATCTATGAGAATCATCTCCAATGTAAACCAAAGTTAAAGCAAGCTTGTGCCCAGTCTCTAAATCACCAGCTGTCTACCCCAACTGCATTGGCCTTCGGGGGACCATTCTTCCATTTCCGGTTCCCTCTCCCATCGATGGAATCAGCAGATGTGTACAGAGGAGAGAGTGAGCCTTGGCAAAGAGGGGCATGTTGTTACTTATAAGGACCCCTTTTAATGGATGCATATATCTCTTATTCAATTTTGAAAACGACACAGTTGCAGGGATGAAGTTAGCCTCATTTGTCGTAGATATTTATGCTGTGCCTTTCATAATGTCAGATGAGATAGCTCATATATTCCCAAGGTAAAAATGAGTAATATCTTTGGAAGCAGGTATAAAGTTACCATACAGTTTTTCAACTTGAGGAAGTGTTCTTCTCCTGATTTTCATTTTACATCTAAGACTGCAGACTATGGAACAGACCTTGTAAAAGACTTTTTCACTGAGCATCTGGCTCTTCTGTAGGCCTGGGAGATTTATGTCAGCTGTAGGAAGAATGTGAATAAAACCCTGCTTCTGGGAGTTTGTAAAACGAGTTGATGTATTACTTAGTCTACTCTTGCTTGGATTAAATTTTAAAATTGCATCAGGGTGTTCATTTTTAAGTATGATTTTATATAAATAGGAATTATAGATAACCAGCATAAAATTAAAGAAACATGTGACTAGAGCTGAATTACAATAAAACCCAAATAATAATTGCAAAATTAACACTTATTAACCCACACTGATGTTAAATACTATTTCAGATCTGTTTGCTCTAGGAAAAGAATGATTGTTTTGCACAGGATTTTAAAGTGCATAAATGCAAAACAATGTTATGCTGTTAATGGCATGGTGTGTTGAAGGCAGCTTTATCTCTTGTGCTGAAAACTTTCATTTCATTTCTTTCATTCACTCATTCATTTTCACCTTGTCCCATAAAAGCTTTCAAGTAATTCTGTACATTCATTCATTTATTCTTTTATAGAATTCTATAAATTCTATAGAATAGAATTTATTCTTTTATAGCCTAAATAGGAAGAAAAGTATTCATTAATTATGGTCACATTTACTTAATCCAAAATGACCATTTAAACATATGACCCTAAGCTTTCAGAACTGTAGGCAAACTCTGGAGAGTGCCAGGTGCAGAAAAAATATTAGTCAATGAATGATCGTTTATCATTACCATTTTTACTAAAGGTATCTTATTAATTGTAACTTGCTAAAAACTAAAATTTGAAGAAATATTTAGAAGTAGATTCTACAACAGAGAATAAATACAATGAATTTATATAAACCATCTCTGTTCATTGTTATCGCTTCTGAACTAATGTAGTGAACTGATATAATTATCTGATATGGGCACATTATTATATATTCATTGTAGTGACAACATAAAGGTGAAACCTAATTTTAATGACTATTTTGCTAATTATTATTTCAATGCCAAAAAAAGAAACAACAAATGGACAAATGTCAATTATGTATCCAGAAAAATGGAAGTTAACTGATATTCAGGGACTTCCGTGTGAGATCAGGTGAGGTCAGTGAACGCATTCAGGAATCTTAACAGATGGAAGACCTCGGTGGTACTTGGGAATTTAGGGCTTTTGCCTGCTCCTTGTGGCTCAGCTGGTAAAGAATCCTCCTGCAATGTGGGAGACCTATGCTCGATCCCTCGGTTGGGAAGATCCCCTGGAGAAGGGAAAGGCTATCCACTCCAGTATTCTAGCCTGGAGAATTCCATGGACTGTAGAGTCCGTGGGGTCGCAAAGAGTCGGACACGACTGAGCGACTTTCACTTCACTTTCCTTCACTTTCCACCTTAAAACCCTATGCCCGTCTTATTCAAAACGCACTTCTCCCTGGCGCCATCTAGTGGACATCTGGGTGGGAATGAGGAAGACGTCCAGGATTTGCAAAGACCAGTTTAAGTCCATGGCCTGTGGACATCATAGGAGCTCTTGTAAATTAGTCGGTGAAGGCTCATCCTCTTTCTGTCATTATCCCATACAGATGCATCGCCTTGATTTCTGTTACACTTCGCTGATCAGAAGATTATAAAAAAACAAGTGTTTAGAATAAAAAATGAGCTTGAAAAATGAGGTCTCGTAAGTAATGCTCTAAAGCAGTTTAAGCATCCACAGAGAACACCATTTTAATTTTTCAGTTTCTCATTATTTCTTCAATAGGTGAGCTAGCTAAACCAGGAAGATATTCAAAGACAGAGGCACCATAATTTCTTCCTTCGTGCGTCTGTGCATGCTAAGTCACTAGTTGTGCCCAACTTTGCGACCCTATGGACTCGTCCTCCAGGCTTCCTGTCGTGAGATTCTCGTGGGTGGTCATGGGGATCGAACTCGCATCTCTTATGTCTCCTGCGACGGAAAGCAGGTTCTTTACCACTAGTGCCACCCGGGAAGCCCGGTCTCTTCCTTCACTAACCTCCAATTGATAAAGATTTGTTAAGATGAATCTTTGGATAGTGGACCCACAAATCAAGACAAAACTCTGCCGTCTTCCTGATTTTTTCCATTTCTGAGAAGGCACCAAGAGAGTTGCTAAATTTAATTTCATAGCCTTGATTCCTGGACTTGGACAACAAGGCTCACCTGGGTTTTGCATCCCTGTGGTAATGTTCAGGATCTTCTGAGGGCAAGAAAATATATTGGGAGGAAAAAAAAAATCCGATAAAGTGAAAGAATTAGGAGAACAAAAACTAAGCAGAAATATTTATTGCCTAAATACATGTAAAATTCTTGAAAGAAGAGATTCTGTTTATTTTTGATTAAAAAAAAAAAACCTTCAGTACTTGACACAATACTTAATACTCAGCAGGCAGAAAGGAGAGAAATGGCTTGGAATAGAGACTCCACTCATCAAATTGCTGAAAAGAATAATCAGTAATAACCCCTTTACAAAGTGTGATGTGAATGCAAACTAATAATAGTGAAGACAATGACAGTAAATATCACTAAAATTTAATTACTTTAATGCCTAAGTTTATTCTAAAACATATACCTAGTGGAGAAGACAGGTGATATTTACATTTTCACATTAGGTAGAGAAAATAGCTTTGCACCAATATGTTCTGAAGAGTATTGCATGTTTGTCATTTTAAACATTTCTATTAACAATTTCCTTTATTCGTTGAGATGTATCTCTAAGGCTGTGACAAACTCTAGATACAAAATATTCCCAGATGTGCCAACTAGGTAAGACTGATTTGTCTGCTAAAGGAAGCCAGACTTTTGCTCCCTTCAGGAGAAAATCTGACTTGCATTTGTCTTATGTGATTTATGCATTGTAAGTTTAAGATGAAATACAGCCTTTTCCCTTCCATATATTAAAATGTGGCTTCAAATTTGAAAGAAACCGCAGTCTTCTCAGAAACCTACATTGCTATGTGATGAGACGAAACAAAAATCCTGTATTGCCCCCAAGTGGTCTTTGTAGGTATTTCCTGGACTATCCAACAGTGAAGGAAAAAGAGAAAGCAAAAATACTGTACTTGGATAGATAGCAAATCTTTGACCATTTTCTTTCACTGGATTATACATATTTATTCTTTAAAAATCATTTGATAATCCAGGTTGCGGTAGTAAAGATATATTGCTAAGTAGAGATTCTGAATGTTGGTAAATCTTCAGTGCAATTTAAATTGCCTAGGTCACACAATTATTTGGAATATCAACATTTGTAGGTCACAGGGGATTGTTTTCCATTTAAGAAGATTTTGAAATACACAGTTTTAGAAAAATTACTGTAACATTATCACTAGCACTTTCAATTGAGCATTTGAGAGCACATTATTTTTATCCGCGTATCTTTTTGTATACTTCTATTTGATTTCAACTTGAACCTCAAATTGGTTTTTAACCTGAATTTCTTTGAATTGTATAGATGGCCTAGTATTGTGAGGCAGAACTGAAAGTTATCTTTCATTTCTCTGGGTGTTGCTGGAGCAGATGAAGATGGATCTTTCTCAGGATTCTGCACGTACGCATCATGCTGTATTCTATACGGACTGTAATATACAAACTGTTTGCTTTTTTAAGTTCTCTTTGGAGCATCTTCCAGTAAAGCAATCATTCTCTGACTTCCTCATTTCCTGACATGGAGCATTCCCACACCCCTCACTCTATCCTCTCTCTCATAACAGCTTGTCCCTTCTCCCTCACCTCTATACTTAAACCTAGTTAGTAATACCTCTGTGAAGCAAGTTTTACCGTTTGGAGAAAGGGACTGTTAACAAGAGAGGAATTCCAGCTATCCCTGCATCTTTGTTGCTGTTCTTCAGTCATTAGGTCCTGTCCAGCTCTTTGCAACCCCATGCACTGCAGCATGCCAGGCTCCCTGGCCTTCACTATCTCCTGGAGTTTGCTCAGACTCCTGTTCATTGAGTCCATGAGGCCATCTAACCATCTCATCTTCTTCTCCTTTTGCCTCCAGTATTTCCCAGCATCAAGGTGTTTTCCAGTGGGTCGGCTCTTTGCATCAGGTGGCCAAAGTATTGTAGCTGACGTATCTATACGTGGTCGTGTCCCCCTCTAAACCAGTTTCCTGATGCCTGATGTCTATGGTCTTCCAGAATCCAATAGTTCCAGCCATCAGTCTCCTTTACCCGTTTTAAAAAACTACTGTTCCAAAATGATTTCTACCAGAAATTTGATTCCAGATGTATTTGGAAGGCAGGAGGATTTTTCCACATACTTGATTACTCAAATCATCTACAGAATATGTCCTCAAGTAACAGAGAGTGAAATTATCACGCTAAACTCAGAAGTCACAGAAGAAAAACATTATGCTGAGGAAATGTTACATTTTCATGCTTTCCGGGAGTTACTGTTAAAAAAGAAATGTGATTTTAAAATATGAATAGGACAATGATGACATCTTTCAGGCTGAATGAGAAGCATATATCCAGTTAAATTTTTACCCTAAAGGAGGGAGAAATAAATCCTTAGTACTGGGTCTATAGTGCTGGATCTATAGAACTAAAAAGCAAAAACCTCAAAGCATGACCTCTAGGGGCCTAAGAATGGATGTGCAGTGAGACGATCCTTGAGCCAGCTCTGTGAACTCAGGCCAGTCTTTGGATCTCTCTGAACCACTTTTTCTATCTGAAAAATAGGACTAGTTTCCTATGGGTTAGATGAGTCTTTTGACGCCTTCTGCAGATATTTACTGGGCACTTCTCATAAGCTTGACATTGTGTTAGGTTCGACTGATAAGGTAACAAACAAGATGAAGGCCTTTCTTTCCTGGAGCTTATTCTTCTGTTGAATGGTAGTTGAAATACAGATAAAAACTAATTATACATATACAAAGAAATCCAGATAATAACTTTTTTACAATTTAGAATGCTCACTTTGCATTTAGTTGTTACAAAACATTGGCTGTATCCCCTGTGTCGTACCAGACACCCCTGGGCCTGTCTTATACCAGTACTTTGTACCTCCTTCTCCCCTGCTTGTGTATTGCTGTTTAACCTACTTCACTTGGCATAAAGCCGATTTTTAATGTAGCTAAGAATGCAGTGACAAAGGATGATGTGTAGAAAGTGATGGAATTGCCCACTTCAGGAGAAGTAGAACGATCTCCCGGACCAGGTGACATTTGAGCTAGAATTCATGGATGGAGAAGTCTGAGTGTCCTTAGAAGAGCTGGTGGCCAAACATCCCCAGCGAAGGCCCCATTCCAACACCCTGAGGCAGAAGAGTCCTGTCCTCATCACACTGTCATCGCACGGTCTGCCTTTTCACACCCACTCGGCTGCTGTGTGGAGAACAGACTGAAGAGGATTGTCAGTGGAGATAGAACTGTCACAAGGCGTCTGGGGGAAGAGGAAGGTGGCTTGGATGTGTTGGTGAGCCATGATCTGGAGGAGACAAATTGGTGACCCCTTTGGAGGGCGAAACAAGAGTCACTGATGAGAGGGAGAGGCTAGAGAGGGTTCAGAGAGGAACCATCGTATGAATAGTGATGCTCTTTCCTGAGACAGAGCGTGTGCAAGGGAGTGGACAGAGAAATGGGAAGTGAGGAAACTGAGGCAGAAGAGGAGGTCCTGCTCTCCTGGCAGGTCACCCATCCCCATCGTCTGGTTGGTAAGCCTCCTTTGCTCCTAACCTGCCTGAGAGCAGCACACAGACTAAATTCTTGTCTTAGAATTTGGTGTTTTCTTTCCCTCGCTCCCTACCTTCCCCGCCTTTCTCCTCCCCATCCCTCTCTCCCTCCTGCCACTTCCAACAGAGGTATCCCATCACTTCTAAGATATAAAGCAATGAATATCTCAGTAACTAGTTGCTCATCCATCCCAGGGTTAATAGGCCAGTCCCAGGTGTCCAGGTCCATATTACTGTAAAACAGCCCAGGCAGACATGCCTTCCCAGTCACTGTGGGTTCAAAGATTATTTTTGAAAAGATGCTACCTCAATTCCCAGATCAGTTCCCTTGGAGGATAGTCGGAAGATCAAATGCATTGTATTTTGATAAGAGAGTGAGAAGAGGATGCTTAGGAATCTGAGCATGTAGAAAGGGTTTGGGGTGGAAGCCAGAGTGAGGCTGGACGTGTTTGAAAAGAAGTCAAACCAGAAGCAGCAGGCATTCGACTGAGCATTCTAGGCACTAAAAATGAAGAAGCATGAAGCTTCTCTTTTATCAAAAAGAGAAGAAAACAAGACAGTTTAAACACAGAAAAAAGCAAATTGCTTCTTGACATAACAAATCACCCCTAAACATAGGGGCTTTGTGCAACTGATTGTTACTACTTCTCATGACTCTGTGGCTTGGCTGGGCAGGCTCTGTTGATCTCTGCAGGCAGCTGGTGGGGCCGAATGGTCTAGCCTGGCCTCACTTGCGTGCTTGCCTGTTGGCTGGGTATCATCTGGGGCCATGTCTTGGCCACGTGTTTCTCATCATCCAGCAGGGACTCTGTGTTCTTTTATAATGTGGCATTGTCTGGGTGCCCAATGATAGCAAATGAGCAAGGCCTAAAGGCCAAGTTCTTCTCAAGCGTTTGTTTGTGCAGTGGGTTAAACAGTTGACCCCCCAAAGATATTTTTGTTGTTGCTGTTCAGTCGCCAAGCCGTGTCTGACTCTTTGTGACCCCATGGACTGCGGCACTTCAGGCCTGCTTGTCCCTCACCATCTCCCAGACTTTGAGTTCATGTCCATTGAGTCAGTGATGCCATCTGACCTTCTCATCCTCTGTCACCCTGTTTTCCTTCTGCCTTCAATCTTTCCCAGCATCAGGGTGTTTTCCAATGAAAAGCAAAGGATATGCCCATGTCCTAACAACCAGAACCTGTGAACGTTACCTTATTTGGAAAAGAACCCTGGCAGATTTCATTCAGTCCATGTCTCAAACTGAGATCCTGGATTATCCAAGCGGGCCCTAAATCCAGTGACACACGCCCTTATAAATAACAGAAAGGCAAAGGGAGATTTGACATACAGGTAGAGGAAGAGAAGACACACAGAGGAGAAGGTTATGTGAAGATGGAGGTGGAGGTGAGTTACAAACCCACAAACCAAGGAGTGCGAACAGCCACAGGAAGCTGGGAGAAGTGAAAAGTGGATTGTCTCCTGGAGCATTAGGAGAGAATGTGCCCGTACTGATGCCTTGAGCTTAGACGTTTGGCCTCCAGAACTTGAGACAATACATTTCTGTTGCTTCTCCCCCTTATTTGTGGGGTTTTGTGGGTTACTTAATTTTTATCGGAGTATAGTTGCTTTACAATATTATGTTACTTCTACTGTACAGCAAAATGAATCAGCCATACGTATACATATCTGTTGTTCTTTAGTCACTAAGTTATGTCCAACTCTTTTGCAACCACATGGACAGTAGCCCGTCAGGCTCTTCTGTCCATGAGATTTCTCATGGCAAGAATACTGGAGTGAGTTGCCATTTCCTCCTCTAGGGGCTCTTCCCGGCCTGGGGATTGAACTCACATCTCCTGCGTTGTCAGGCAGATTCTTTACCACTGAATCACCAGGGCCGGTCACAGACTGGTTCAAAATTGGGAAAGGAGTACGTCAAGGCTGTATATCGTCACCCTGCTTACTTCGCTTATATGCAGAGGACATCATGAGAAATGCTGAGGTAGATGGATCACAGGCTGGAATCAAGATTGCTAGGAGAAATATCAACAGCTTCAGATATGTGTATGATATCAATCTAATGGCAGAAAACAAAGAGGAATTAAAGAGCCTCTTGATGAAGGTGAAAGAGGAAAGTGAAAAAACTGGCTTAAAACGAAGATCATGGCATCTGGTTCCCTCACTGCATGGCAAATAGATGGGGAAACAATGGAAACAGTGGCAGGTTTCATTTTCCTGGTCTCTAAAATCACTTCAGCCATGAAATTAAAAGACTCTTGCTCCTGGGGAAGGAAAGACATGACAAACCTAGACAGTGTATTACAAAGCAGAGACATCACTTTGCCAACAGAGCTCCATATAGTCAAAGCCGTGGTTTCTCCAGTGGTCATGTATGGATATGAGAGTTGGACCATAAAGAAGGCTGAGTGCCAAAGAATTGATGCTTTCAAATTATGGTGCTGGAGAAGACTCTTGAGAGTCCCTTGGACAGCAAGGAGATCAAACCAGTCAATCCTAAAGGAAATGACCCCTGAATATTCATTGGAAGGACTGATGCTGAAGCTCCAATACTTTGGCCACTTGATGCGAAGAGCCAACTGTTGGAAAAGACCCTGATGGTGGGAAAGATTGAAGGCAGGAGGAGAAGGGGATGACAGAGGACGAGATGATTGGATGGCGTCACCGCCTCAATGGACATGAGTTCGAGCAAACTCCAGGAGATGGTGGACAGGGAAGCCTGTCATGCCACAGTCCATGGGGTTGCAAAGAGTCAGACATGACTGAGCAAGTGAACAATAGCAACACTGGGGCCATGTACATATATCCTTTTTCCTTTGGACTTCCTTCCCATTTAGGACACCACAGAGCACCTATTAATAGAGTTCACTGCCTTGCACAATGTGTTCCCTTCAGTTGTCTATTTTATACATAGTATCAATAGCATATATACCTCAATCCCAGTCTCCAGTCTGACTCCAGAGTCATATGTTGGTTTAAGTAACCATGTTTGAGGCCAATTGTTACAGCAGCCCCAGAAAAAGAAAACAGTTTACATCACCCTTGCTAGTGTCCCATTACCAAAGAATATCACATGGCTCAGCCAGGGTTCAGTGAGTCAAGAGATAGACCCCACCTCTGCATGAGAGGAAGTGGTGTGCCAACAGGAGTGGAAAGGATTTGTGGCCAGTCTTTGCAAACTGCCACATCAATGGAAAGGAAGATTTTCACATTAGAGCAGGTTAATGGCAGGGTTCACCGATAGAATTTAAAAGGAAGAACAGAGAAATATTCAAATTAGGGGCAGGAGACAAAGAGGAAAATAGAGGGGAAGGCGTCTTGTCTAATGACTTAGCCCCTGTAGTTGAGGATGAAACCTCTAATGCTTGTGTGCCCGTCATAAAGGAAAAGTGGAGGAAAAGAATCTCCCTGTAATAAATGGTGGGAAATCAGGGTGTTTAATCTCGCTGTCTTCTTGCGTGTGTGTAATTTTTATGTTTGATCATGGAGTCAAAAATAAAGGAAAACCCGTATTGATGATTTCTGTGATCTTTCATAGTCATTTCAGCTCGGTTGTGTTCTGAAATTGTTGAAAGGATACCTATGTGCTGGCAATATGGAGAGGGACGCGAGAGAAATGTTGGTTTTTGCCTTCAAGGCACTCTCCGGTGAGTGCAAAAGACATATGTTGACTGAAAAAGAAAATACTGTTTCACTGACACATATTTATAAGTAATTCTAATAAGAATGGAGTGCAGTAAATGGCTGGTTTGCAGGGATAGTCAAGAGTGAGAATTATTCCAGTCTGGAGAAAGTGAGGTAGTTTTCATAAAATAAGTGGTATTTTAGCTGAGTTTGGAAAAATGAGTAGGGTTTCTTTAGAAGTAGGGAAAGGATGTTTGCATTTCCTTTGGATAAACATCATGAAGCACGCAGGTGGAAGGTGGGTTATAAACTCAGAAATATGAGCTGCTTTCATTGGCAAAAATGTGTATGTATTCCAGGGTGGGAAGAATCCTAGGGTAGCCTGAAGTAGGAAGAACGGAGAAAGAAGAAAGAGGCAAAGGCCTCAGGATTGTGGAAGCAGAGGGGGAACCAGAAGAGTTATGTTAGAATCAGATCATTAAGATCCTGAATTTCATGCACAGTAGAATGCAAAAGGGGCTTCCCTGGTGGCTTGGCTATAAAGAATCTGCCTGCAATGCAAGGTCAGGAAGATTCCCTTGGAGAAGGGCATGGCAACTCACTCTAGTATTCTTGCCTGGAGACAGAAGCCTGGTGGGCTACAGTCCGTGTGGTCACAAAGAGTCGGACACGACTGAACAGACTGAGCGTGCACACAGAGAATGTAAAAGGACCCCACTGTTATTTTATACATCTGAATGTATTCTCATACCTGGTCTCATTGGATACTTTTAAGAACCCTGGGAGATAGGGTGCTATGTTCCTCACCTCCAATGAATAAAATATCTCTTAATTACTGCTTCACTTCTTGCAGTGTTAGGCCATGCCCTGTGTGCCCTCCATAAAGCATGCTGACTGCTAGACACAAGAGCTCAGTGCCCAGGGCACGTATCTGTATACTTAAGTTGTCATGCTCTGATGAACTGGAAGTGCAAAAAAAGACAACTTGCTTCTGTAAAAGCAAAGTTGAATATTTATAAAAGAATCAATTTAGGAAAACTGCAGGTGGATTAAAGGTGATGTAACAACTTTCAAGGGGCTTCCCAGGTGACTCAGTGGTAAAGAATCCACCTGCCAATGCAGGAGAGGCAAATTTGATCCCTGGGTTGGGAAGATCCCCTGGAGAAGGAAATGGCAACCCATTCCAGTGTTCTTGCCAGGAGAATCCCATGGACAGAGGAGCCTGGCGGGCTACAGGCCGTGGGATTGCAAGAGTTGGACATAACAGAATCACATTGAATTAGAATACTAAACTATGAGCTTTTAAACTATGCATCATATTTAAATATTCATTTAAAATATCCTATATAGAAGAATGAGTTTTGTTTGAACACTGGTAAGAGAGAGGTATAGATATGAGATACATATGAGAACATAGCAGAAGGCTATGATAATTCTAGCATGGATTTAACAAACTTTAACACTACAGCCTTCATATGTTAGGGCAGTTTGCTCTATCATTTTCTTTATTGTACACTCAGAACTCATTATTTTTATAGTGAATGCATTTCCTTTTTTTTTGTGATTGACCATGAAATTTAATAAGACCTAAAATAGATGCTCTGCATAAAATATCTGGAAGGTAAATGGAAAGTATTTTCCCTTTTTACTTTCTTACTCATTTGAGGGTATTTATAGACATATGAGACAAGTTTCTTTCTGTTAAATGCATCCCTCTTTGCTGATTTTGTCCTGCATGTTACAAATATTACTGGTTGTAAATATTACCAAATTGCAATATCATTTTCTACTCAAGACAATTAATAAATGGTGGAAAAATTTCCAGATAATCCACAGACTTTATTTTACCAGAAGCTTAAAGAAGATCTGTGTTTTAACTATAATGGAAATACTGTACTGGTGACCTGCTTGAACAATGGCATTCATGTAAAGAAAATGAGTAGATATATATCCACGGAGTCCAATGATAAAATCTTTACAACTTCAACTTTTGCTCTTTACTCTAAAATCTCTCTGATCCTTTATATCCTACTGAGAGCTTCTAGAAGGAGCCATAAAGATAACCTGCCAGTTCTGTGAGAAGGTTGAATATAATTCAATCAGGGCTCTACCATTCAAAGCAAATAATTAAATTTTTATGCTCTGCATAGCTTTTTGTATTTTGGCTCCTTGCTCCTGATCAATCCTCTTATATATGTATGAGAAACTTAAAAAATTTTAACCATGAAACTGGTTAAGAATCTACTTTCTGAATTTCCAATTTTAATATATGCTTTAAAGCTTAGGGTTATTAAGAAGTACAAATGAATAAAACTATCCATGTCACTGGAAGCATGACACTTACTTAAATATTGGAGTTCTGATCTAATTCCAGAGAATGAGTAAAAACTATCCTAATTTAAATTCAGTCAATTAATTTAGTTTTCCTGTGGTTTACCCTAAAGCTAGCNTTTCTGAATTTCCAATTTTAATATATGCTTTAAAGCTTAGGGTTATTAAGAAGTACAAATGAATAAAACTATCCATGTCACTGGAAGCATGACACTTACTTAAATATTGGAGTTCTGATCTAATTCCAGAGAATGAGTAAAAACTATCCTAATTTAAATTCAGTCAATTAATTTAGTTTTCCTGTGGTTTACCCTAAAGCTAGCCGATTTTCAGTGAGCTAAAACAACTGATGAGAATATTTATGTTCTTAAATCATTTGACTTAACACAAAATTTGTTCTTGATCTTAGGCAATTTGGTTTAAGTTACAGAGAAATTTTCTTAGTTTCTCGAAAAGCTACACAAATGTTCAAGGTGTTGAATTGATACTTTAGATGTGTGGGTGTTTGAGAACTGTGACAATTTCAAATACATTTTCCATGAAAGTGAAAACAGATGATTCATTCTTCAGTATTTCAGGGTCCATCCACTTTCCTAAACCCAGTGTACTCAAAGCCACAATGGCAGAGGTAATGCTGGGGCTTTGCGGCGACATGGCAGCCCACTCCAGCGTTCTTGCCTGGAGAATCCCAGGGACGGGGGAGCCTGGTGGGCTGCCGTCTATGGGCTCGCACAGAGTCGGACACGACTGAAGCGACTTAACAGCAGTAGCAGCAGCAGATTGGATTCAATATGAAATTGGCTTCATGTTGGTTACCTCTTAACTGTAAAAACGTTGGCAGATTACTTGTGTTCTCAAGCCTCAGTTTCTCCATCAATAAAATGGAGATAATGAGCATCGACCTCATATCATTGCCACGATTATAAACAAAAACAGTGCATGAGAAACGCACAGTGTCTGACATATGGTGTCAGCTTGGCTAAGGTTAGTGAGTATTATTAAGTGTAATATAGAATTATATTCAAATACCACATGTGCATGAAATGAAATCAGTGCTTACATCAGTGCTAGGCTTGTAATTTAGTCATTTTTACCCTCCCTTTCTCCCATCTTTTTTCCTCTTTTCCTTCTGTTTTTATATATCGGATTCCCCCCTCCTCCCAAATCATGCTCCTTTAAAACATGAAGGAGACTTCTTGCTAAGGCCCAGAATGCTCCCAGCACTTCATCTCCTGCCACAGCCCTCTGATAGGCAGCAGATGTGTCCTGTGGACCAGACATGTCCAGAGCTGTGATCCTCAAGTGGGGTATTGTGAGCCCCTGGGGAGCCATGAAGACTCTCCAGGTTCACAGGCCCAGAGATAGTTTCAAGAGAATCAATGCCGATAATTTCATCTTTCACATGTATACCTTCCTAAAATTTCATCTCGCTGAAACTGTGCCTCTAAAGCAGGTGGTTTTTGCCCCCATCCCTGCATGGACACCCCTCTGCTCTTGAAAAGAAAAACCTAGCACTCATCTATCCCTAATATTATGACGATGATTGCTCCAGAGTGAAAAAATTCTGCAACCCCTCCCCCAAACAGTCACACTTAAATATGGTTTTTACAAACATTCTGCAACCTTTCCCTGAAACAGACATTTAAGTAAGAATGTTAAACAATAACTGACAAATCCTCCACAACTCAGGTTGTTTTCAGTTTTTTAACGAAATTAAATATTTCATGATAAATCATTGTGTGTTCCTTTAATATACTTTGGAGGGAGCTCAAGGAGTCAAGTCATGTTGCTTTAAGTAAACCTTTCCATTTACATCTGTGTATTTGTGTGAACAAATATTCTCCATGGTTACACTGAAAATAATATCAGTACCAATGCTGAACTCTTCTCATTCTAACAATAAATACTATTGTCTTCAGTTCAGTTCAGTCACTCAGTCATGTCCTGACTCTGGGCAGCCCCATGGACTGCAGCATGCCAGGCTTCCCTGTCCATCACCAACTCCTGGAGCTTGCTCAAACTCATGTCCATCAAGTTGTGATGCCATTCAGTCGTCTCATCCTCTGTCATCCCCTTCTCTTGTTGTCTTAGTGGATACAAAAGTTCTTAGTTGCTCAGTCTGACTTGACTCTTTGCAACCCTTTGGACTGCATCCCACCAGGCTCTTCTGCCCCTGGGATTTTTCAGGCAAGAATATTGGAGAGAGCTGGATTTTTTCCTCTAGGGGATCTTCACGACCCAGGGATCGAACCCGTGTCTCCTGCATCTCCTCCATTGTAAGTGGATTCTTTACCGGCTTAGCTATCAGAGGAAGCGGTGGATACAAAGACTCAAGTAACTTAATAAAAAGAAGTCATATCCATTTAAGGGGTGCATTTCCAAAAAATTTTTACTTTTTTATTTTATAAATTATTAAAGATTTGTATGTATGCCTATTTCTGAGGTATTCAGATTCCTTCAGATACATTTTAAGAGTTTGGTAAATGCTAAGGCAAGAGAATGGTTAGGTCAAGATTAAGACAGAGAGATCCTAGCTGATTTCGTAAAAGACAAAAAATAATAATATTGATCAAGAACTAGATACTTAAATTCCAGTGTATTATAAGGAAGTAGATTTGAATGCATACTTATTCCCCTTTTAATTTGGAAAAGAACATAGATTCTAGATTTCAGGTATTTAATTGTGTCCTTAGTTCTATCATGGATAAAATTGCGTCTGATCTCTTATGTGATATTGCCTTTTAACTTGAAATGATCTTTCCCTAGACTTTGCATTCTGTCATATTTGTTATTCAGTCTCTCAGTCGTTTCTGACTCTTTGAAACCCCACGGACTGCAGCACGCTAGGCTTCCCTGTCCTCCACCATTTCCTGGAGTTTGCGCAAACTCCTGTCCATTGAGGCAGTGATACCATCCAACCATCTTGTCCTCTGTCGTCCCCTTCTCCTCCTGGCTTCAGTCTTCCCCAGCATCAGAGTCTTTTCAAATGAGTCGGCTCTTCGCATCAGGTGGCCAAAGTATTGGAGCTTCAGTTTCAGTATCAGTCCTTCCAATGAATATTCAGGGTTGAACTCCTTTAAGATCTACTGGTCATTTGGGGCTGGCCAAAAAGTTTGTTCAGGTCTGTCCAAAGATGTAATGCAAAAACACAAATGAATGTTTTGGCCAACCCAGAAAATGTGTCCTTTATTCTGGATTGTGCCTACTAGCATTAAAGCTTGCTATGTGGTATTTTTCATACTAAACAAAATTTCAAGGTTAAATGATTGTTTCTCAATAAAACAGTGGTTCTGAGGAAATGGAATAGAGATGGAAACCATTTCCACTATTTGCAGGAACTGAGAAATGGAGCAAGGGAGGAAATATTTTTTATTTTTTTTCTTTTGCATAATTTATAACCATTAAAAAGGTGCTTTTTTTGACTTCCATGGTACAAAATTAGCAAGTGTTTAAACATGGTTGTTGGAGGGAGTGAGGCTGTGAAAGCTGCATATTGTTTAGATTTTTTCTTAAATTGTGATAATGTACACATAAGGGCTTCCTCTGTGGCTTATTGGTAAAGAATCCACTTGCAGTGAAGGAGATGCAGGAGATATGGGTTCGATCATTGGGTTGGAAAGATCCCCTGGAGGAGAGCATGGCAGCCCACTCCAGGATTCTTGCCTGGAAAATCCCATGGACAGAGGAGCCTGGCAGGCTACATCCATGGGGTCTCAAAGAGTTGGACACGACTGAGCAACTAACAGTTTCACTTACTTTCAGTATTACATTGTCTGTCTATACTCTTTTGTGTATCCATTCATCCATGGATATATACTTGAGTTGCTTCCACTTTTTAGCTATGTGAATAATACTGCTGTGAACAAGAGTGAACAAATAAATCTTTACAAACTTGTTTCCAATTCTTTTGGCTCTGTATCCAGAATTTGAATTTCTGCATCCTATGATAATTCTATTTCGATTTCTTGAGGAACCTCCATACTGTTTTGCCTAAGTGTCTGTACCACTTAACATTCCTACCAAGAGTGCTCTAGGTTCTGGTTTCTTCATGTCCTTTCTCACACTTAATATTTTATGGGCTTTTTGATAGTAGTCATCCTAATGGATGTGGGGTAATATCTCATTGGGGTTTTGATTTGCATTTTGCTAATGACTAGTGATATTGAGATCTTCTCATATGCTTGTTGGTACAAAATGTTGTTAAGTACTAATATACTTCTTTACTTTGAGAAAATGAAAGCTCCTCTCTCCCACATTAATATTGAGAGAAATTCTGGTAAACTTTAATAAGGTACAATCCTATTAATTACTGAAAATTCAAAATATTGAAATATCAACATTTTGCCTGAGTTTCCCAGTTAGTCAAGCACATGACTTAAAAAAAGAACCCTCTAATATTGGTTAATTTTCCATCTCATGTTTTAACTCATATTAAATTTTCTTATCTTAGAAATTCTCTTGAACAGCTGTGAGCTTCTATTTTTCAAAGGTTTTATTACAGGTCACCAGAAGAATGCCCATCTACCCTGTCTCGTAAGATGGAAATGAGAGATACACATGTTGTCGTAGGGAGAAAATTTATGTTATCCAGAAGCTTCAGTGAGCTATTTCTTTTATCAAAATCTCTGTGATTTCTGTAATGTTGTACTTAGGTTTGTTTACTCAACAGTATTTATTTAATACCTGTCCTGTGTTAGATACTCAAAGATAAAATGGTACAGTGTCTGCCCCGACAGATCTCATGGACTGGTGGTGAGAGCACCGCCACGGACAGTTAGCAAGTTTAACATAGAACAGCATCTTTTTCCACTGAGAACAATCTGCTGAAGATCCCATGGGCAGATCAAGGAAATCAGCTGGGTGAAGCCCAGAATTTAGTGCAGGAGGGGTTGTGAAAAGTGGAGTCAGAGAATGAGGTGAACATTTGGGCAACTTAGAAATATTTTAAGATATCAAAAACCTAACTGAAGTTTTCCTACAAATATTTTGAAGTTCATCCTCAGTTTCTCTTGTCCCTCCATTTTTAGTTGATTGTTTCGAACCATTTAAAAATATTTCAGGAAGTTCCTTGAATGGATAGATGTGAAAATTACAAATACCTTATTGGTTTATTGCTTGAATTTTACACAAGTACAAACCAATGGTGATGCTTTAGCTGCCTGGTTTTACAGCCCTAATCTTACAAGGTCATTTTGTACATAATTTATTTTGCATTAAATTTGTATTTCATTTTTGCACTGAATGGCACCCCACTCCAGTACTCTTGCCTGGAAAATTCCATGGACAGAGGAGCCTGGTAGGCTGCAGTCCATGGGGTCGCTAAGAGTCGGACATGATTGAGCGACTTCACTTTCACTTTTCACTTTCATGCATTGGAGAAGGAAATGGCAACCCACTCCAGTGCTCTTGCCTGGAGAATCCCAGGGACAGGGGAGCCTGGTGGGCCACCATCTGTGGGGTCGCACAGAGTCGGACACGACTGAAGCGACTTAGCAGCAGCAGCAGCAGGAGAATTTATAGTTCATAAAACAGTTTCATGTCTTCTGAAACATTTTAAGATCTTCTTTTATTCATTTTTACCTTGCTACTAAGACACTGCTTTCCCTGGGATCTTATAGTCTCATGTTTCGGTAATTTAAAAACATCTATTAAAAGTCTTGATTTAGAGACAAGGATGTCTCCATGATATTTGAGTTCATGGCTGACTTTAACTTAGCAGTGAATGTGAAGATGTAATTTCAAGTAACATTTGTGCTTGGGTTAAGAAAGCTCCTGAGTGAGAAGTGTTTTGGAGGTTCTGATAACTTTGATATGGAATTAGTATCAAATAATTTCAGATATGACATTGTCTCATGAGATCATTAAACACATTTCTCTTTTCCTACATGTGAGCACATTGAGATACATAGAACTCAGGTATTTGACCAAGAAAATACAGTTAGTATAACAAATAACAAAATGAGCAGACACTCAAAGAATTCTTCCACTTACCCTCCCTGGATTAGTTTCAGTAATTGATATAACTATTCTGCTCTCTCTGGATAACCTGCTGAAAGTTGATGAATTAAAAAAAAAGTATTTGCATAAGTCTGCTTTTACTTCCTACATGTGTAGTTTGCTTGCCACTGTACTAAAGAAATTAAAGAAATGACTCATCTAAAATCTTCTTTGACTTGAAGGACTTAGATAAGTGGAAATGCATGTAATGAAATAGAAGGAAATGGATATAGAGACAAAGACTGGTAACAGGACAAATAGAAAAATGAACAAAGTCTCTTTTATTTAATTGTGCTTTTTAAATGTCACTACTATCTCCCCGCTCCACATTTCTGTTTGTAATGGCAGCTGTGTCTTGTCCCCCGGCTACGTGATTGTAGGTTGAGGGTAGCCCTCCTCTTAGCAGTCTGAGTTTTAGGGAAATGGAAGGAAAGATTTTGGTCCTCCAGTTCTCTGCTTTCATTTCTGCTGGGACACGTCAGTGATGGGATTTATTTACCCACCGTGTCTCTATATTCTCTCTTGTAAATATATTTTATTGAAAGGCTTATCAGATATTTTTTACATGTTCATCTTTGAAGGAAGGCTGTGGACTTTTGTTTTAATTAATAAAAGAAGCTAATGTGTACTATTTGATGTCTGATGGGTGGTGGTAGACTTTATGTAAGAGTCCATTCTCTGATTTAATCCTAGCAATACATCTATAAAGTTACTGTTAGTAGACTCACAAGGCCTCACAATTTACTAGTAACAGGCACAGAATCAAAGTTGAACCTAGGGCTTTTAGCCTCTAAATCTATGGAGGCTACTGTGCTAAGTACCTTGTCCTCCGAAGTTCAGCACACAGTGTTTTCCGCATGGTGAAAAATTAATTATAGTCAAAAATTAAGAAATACACATTTCCACAGTAGAAGAAGAAATACAACCCTAATCATTAGTTTGCTAATTATTTTTCACCATGGAGGATATAATTTGATAATCAGTCTTACATATCCTATGTGTTACACAAGTGTTTCCAACCTTCTTAAATTATTAACCTTGACCCCTGTGATATTTAGAAAACAGATAAATGGAAAAATGCAATAATATTATCAGTAACCCTTTCTCTGTTATATGGTGAACTGAGTGAAATGTGATGAGTTACTTTTATTTGGAAAAACATGTTACTCTGTTTTGACTCAAGGGTGTTGATACTTTCAGTGTTAGCCTGGATTTGTTTTCTTTTGATCATACAATTACTGCATTCATTTTCCTTAGTCCTTAGAGAAGGAAAAACATCCCAATTGCCAAATGCTAATGACGTGTTTATAGGGTCTTAAAGTGTACATCTCATTATGTTTCTGTTTTTCAGCTGGGAAAAGTTTATGAAGTCAGCATTTGTTTCTCTTGGGGGAATTTTGCTTGTATATTTTAAAGATACAGTTACCATCTCCCTCACGTGATTTGTGCCAGTATCTGCCCTTCATTATTACAGCAACAAAAGTTTTTCACTTTGCAGTCTTACACAGCTTAGATAAATTTAGTCTGTTCTTCCAAAAATATTAATAGTATACCTGCTGCATGTTTTTTCTGAAAATATTTTTTGTTCTTCATTTTTGAAAGTGTATGCTTACCCAGAGACAGTTTATGCATCAATATGAGATTTATTTTATACTTTTTAAAAAGTTTGACTTGAGGCTTGGTGTTAAGCATTCTGAAGATATAGTTTTGTGGTTGTGATTGTTTTAATATTTAAGCAAATAAAAATAACTATTTGTGTTTCTATGAAGGCATAAACCTAACATCCTGCCCATTTTTTGTAATGAGGCCCCATTCTCTCTGGTCATACAAAGCCTGAAATGAAAATTTCAGGACACTGAGATTTTCTTAGATTCTTCTCTGGTTGGCTAGAGCTCCCACACCATGAAGAAGAAGAAGCAATTTTGATGTAGTTATTTTTATTCTCATACAAAAATAACACAGGAAAGGGACAATAATAAAAAGCTTAGACTTAAATTTCATATTTTGCAGTGACTTTCTTCTGATTTGGCAACTCTCTTGTTGGTAGGTTGTAACTCATTTTAAAAAAAAGGTCACAAAAATTCAAAGTGAGTTGCAAGTCCAAGTTTACCTAGATGAAGCATCCCAAATTCAACTTGGCAGTTTCGATCAACAGTTCTGTGATACTTGCACTTCACTTTCCATGGTTAGATGCCATGGAATGAGAAGAAAAATGGAGTAAACACCTTTAAAGTAATTTAAATTGTGAGATATTTTGGTATCTCGCATTCAATCAGAAGGCTTGTAATATGTTTTTAAATGCATATAATACAAATCACATTGTATAATATGTGATAATATGTATATTGTATACTCTTTCAGTATACTTTATATATGTCTTAGATGATCAAATTTTCCTCTCTAAGGAGTTTTTTTGAGTGCGTCAAAGAGAGATCTTTCACGTTGTTCATTTGGAAATGATAGAGAGACAAACTGAAATTGTCCTTTAAACATATGAGTCCTTTACTTTGTTCACAGCTGCAGACATTTTTTGAGACATTCCTGAGAGCCACTTCACCTCTTCAGGCTTTTGATACCATGAAGGAAGCCATTAGCAAACTCCTACTAGCAGCTGAAGTGTTCAGTGAAACATCTACTCTGGGACCGAAGATCTTCCAAAGGTAAAAGCAAATTTTAATGTTAAAAAAAAAAACTTACCTTCTAAATATTGATTGTTAATGAAAATGTATCTTAATTATCACAAGTAGGTGCTACTTGGAAATTTTTATATAGTATAAAATATTAACTTCTAAACTTATGTTTTTGTAATTTGTAGACCCTAAAAGTTCAGAGTATGTTAAAGACTCACAGTATTTAAACAGTGGTGATAAAAAATAAAGTATAGTTAATATTTAAATTATTTTTTAGATTGTAATCCCTTTCAAGCTCACTTATTTTTATCATATATGCTTTCCACTGACTAATTATATTTTTATTTATATGCTTTTATTAAAAAAGAGAAAAAAATTCAATAACTCTTATCTCCACATCTCATCCAGTTTACTTGAATATAATTTAATGCCTTTTTCTAGGGACATGTTAAATCTAGTATGTTAAGAAAAGGAGGTACCTCCATATAAGTTTCACCATGCTTTCTATGTGAATAAGAATGCTTAGCATGGAGAAGTGGGAGAAGTTCCTTTCCCATATTNCATCTCATCCAGTTTACTTGAATATAATTTAATGCCTTTTTCTAGGGACATGTTAAATCTAGTATGTTAAGAAAAGGAGGTACCTCCATATAAGTTTCACCATGCTTTCTATGTGAATAAGAATGCTTAGCATGGAGAAGTGGGAGAGGTTCCTTTCCCATATTGTGTGTTTATGGTGTCAACTTGATCGTTTCATTTTATGTGTCATGAATACTTTTTATATATCTGTATTTTCTGTAGGTAATAAAACAGGCTCTAAATCCAAAGATAAACTGTGTTTAATTTTAGATTATCTAAGCTACTGCTCTTTGTAATCAGTATAGATGTTGAAATTTAACCATAGTGAGTATTAATGATGCAGTACCAAATAACAGAGTAAACATAGCAAATGTAATGCATCTTTGTTACCGTCTGTTGTTTTTATTTTATTTTTATTAGAGTACACTTGCTGTACAATGTTGCGTTAGTTTCTGCTATGCAGCAAAGTCAATCAGCTGTGCATATACATATATCCACTCTTTTTAGATTCCCTTCCTATTTAAGTGCCACAGAGCATTGAGTAGAGCTTCCTGTGCCGTACTGTAGGTTCTCATTAATTATCCATTTTATGCACAGTAATGTATATATATGTCAATCCCAAACCCCCAATTCATCCCACCCCCCTGACCCCCTTGGCAACCACAAGTTTGTTCTCTCCATCTGTGACTCTATTTCTGCTTTGCAGATAAGTTCATCTCTACTATCTTTCTAGATTCCACGTGTAAGTGACACTACATGGTATTTGTCTTTCTGACTTATTTCACTCTGCCTGACAGTCTCTAGGTCCATCTACCTCTCTGCAAAAGGCACTATTTCATTCCTTTTTATTGTTACCTTGTGTTTTTATTTCAGATGCACATTATGTTTTCAACTTTTAACTTTTGATATTGATTACGGCAGTGTCAAGTCCCCTGTAGTACTTCAGGTGAGTATGCCAGAGTGCTCACGGGAGCTTTCCTTTTGGCTGAAGGGTTTGTGTGTGTGCGTGTGTGTGTGTATGTTGTTGTTTTCATTCACTGTAACCAATCAGTAAATGCAACATGCATCAAACTTAAAACAAACTTATATTTGTGCTTCCTTGGTAGCTCAGATGGTAAAGACTCTGCCTTCAGTGCAGGTGACACAGTGATGTGGCTTTGTTTGACCCCTGGGTCGGGAAGATGCCCTGGAGAAGGGAATGGCAGCACACACCAGTATTCTTGCTGTAGTTCAAAGAATTAACTAGTACATGGAGAGCCTATGACTTGAGTTACAGTGCCCACTCTGCTTTCCTGTTGAACACACATTTTTTTTTATGGTTCAACCTCTATTTATGAAGTAAATGTGGCATAAAGCTGAGTATGTGTTAATGCAGGAAAATAGACATCTAGTTAATAAAAAATAGCAGGTTACCTAGCTTATTCACATGGGTTTATAAAAAAGTTAACTCTTTTATTCTTTACATATAGATATTTAGTTTAAAACTGGCCTATAATTTAATTTTAAAACATAGGAATTTTTGAAATATTTATTTTCAATATTTGTATGAGTATATATAAATTGAAGCATGTTTTTTGTACACTCTGATTCTTTTACTTCATCTTAAATTAACTCATTCATATCATCTCCTCCAACATATTTTTAATCCAAAATTTTCCTTAGTGGCAAGAAGGTTTAAAAGTTGACTGTGTTAGTCTATAGAAAGATAATTTATGATATGGCAAGAGAAACAGAATAAAATTTATGCACACCCTAGAGTAGGAAATGGCAACCCANCTGATTCTTTTACTTCATCTTAAATTAACTCATTCATATCATCTCCTCCAACATATTTTTAATCCAAAATTTTCCTTAGTGGCAAGAAGGTTTAAAAGTTGACTGTGTTAGTCTATAGAAAGATAATTTATGATATGGCAAGAGAAACAGAATAAAATTTATGCACACCCTAGAGTAGGAAATGGCAACCCATTCCAGTATTCTTGCCAGGGAAATCCCATGGACAAAGGAGCCTGGGAGGCTACAATCCAGAGTATCACAAAGAGTCAGACATGATTGAGCACACAGATATTATATATGTGCAACTTATATAATATTGTACATCAACTATACTTCAATAAAAAAAGAAAAAAAATTACGTTCAACAAGAGTTTGACTTCGTACTGTATTGACTGGTTTTCAGACTATTACACAAGGAGAATGATTGCCTTATACGGGATTCAAACATTTGGTCGATTGAAAGACTTATCCCTAAAATTCTAAAATTTTATGAATCTGCATCTTGTATTGGTCATTTATTCATTATTTTACCCACATATCTAGTAGTTTACATTATGATTTTTAAAAATTTATTGTTTAGAGGTATTATATATTATTTTCATCAATGATATTTTTAAGATAAATTGATATGATTCTATAAAACAGTAATGTTCTTACTTGCATGTGTGCTAAGTCGCTTCAGTCCTGTCCGACTCTTTGCTACCCCGTGTACTGTGGCCCACCAGGCTCTTNTGCATCTTGTATTGGTCATTTATTCATTATTTTACCCACATATCTAGTAGTTTACATTATGATTTTTAAAAATTTATTGTTTAGAGGTATTATATATTATTTTCATCAATGATATTTTTAAGATAAATTGATATGATTCTATAAAACAGTAATGTTCTTACTTGCATGTGTGCTAAGTCGCTTCAGTCCTGTCCGACTCTTTGCTACCCCTTGTACTGTGGCCCACCAGGCTCTTCTGTCCAGGAGATTCTCCAGGCAAGACTACTGGAGTGAGTTACCATGCCCTCCTCCAGGGGATCTTCCCAACTCAGGGATCAAACCCACTTCTCTTAAGTCTCCTGCATTGGCAGGTGGGTTCTTTACCACTATCAGCACTTGGGGATCATGTTTTCGAAAGAACAGTACTCAAATTGTTGACCTCCAAAAGGGCCACTAGATGTCAGTTCTGATCTATAATCCAATGGGAAATGAATCATGTCTTAGAAGTGATTCCACTGCATTAAAAGTAAGTCAACAAAAAATATTTGCTGTTATTTACTCTTCCACAGGTACATGAGCATTTAAATTTTCAAGATGATGATGATATGGATTTTGAGGACCAAAACACAGAAGAATTTCTTTTAAAGGATACTTTCAGTTTTCTCCTGTCTAATGACTCTTCCCTTTCCATATTTTCTGAGATATTTCAGAGACTTTATAGATCAGCTGTAGTTAAGGTAAGTGCATATTTTTTACTGACAAGTATTTTAAATTCATCTTTAAGTATCATTTTCTTTACTGTGCAGTTAAGCAACTTGATAATTCATCTGAAATTGATTTGTACCTATTATGTAAACCTCTTGATATTTTTCTGATATAAGGATCAGTATTATTTTTGTGTCTACTAATATGTGAATGACTGACTATGATGAAATTATGGGTTGAAAATGAAGTAAATCAGCTCCTAATTCCCAAGGGAATTTTGTTCTTATAATGCATAATGCATGTTTAAGTATTATAGAATACTGTTAAGGAGTACCTGAACCTTTTGGAAGCAGTTAGTGCTCTGATTAAAATCAAGGGGCTGAAGTGATAATACTCTTTTTTTTTTTTTAAGCAGTTACTCTGGTTAACATTTTTGGTTAGATGATGATTAGGGGATAGAGCTTCAGAGTAAGACTGTTGATTTTTGTGTTCTGTTAGTACAAGTTTTCTTGATGTATGAAAAAATCTGTACAGGTTAGTAATCTAGGTGTAATATCGTTTTCTCTGTATCTTTCTGTTTTAAAACCGTAATTGGAAAATTTGGAAAAGCAAAATGTGAAAGGTCTCACCCACAAATGGTGCTCTACAGAGAGATGGTTTTGAGAGTTAAGATGTTATAGACTCTTCTCTCCCTAAGATTTTATTGGTTCATTCTTAGAGTTCCCGGTTTTCCTTCCTTAGTGAGGGGATTGTCATTAGAACCACTTGACCTGGAGAAAATAGTAAGATGTGTACCTTTTGCTCTCAGGGATGCAATAGAAAAAATAAATGTGAGGAAAATGGGGGATAAGTCTGTTTATTGGAATCTGTGAAATGTGGAAATGGTCGTGTGACATACATGAGGTTCATGCGTAAATTTCCTGCTCTGATCTTTGGTTCCCTCGAAGGCTAAAAAAAGACATCCTGCCTTTCCAAACTGTCACACTTATTCTGTCCTTCTGGGCTCAACTTCCCAACCTTGCTGCCAAAGCACTACCGAGCTATTTCAGGTTCTTTTGTCAAACATCAAGTTTTCTCGTATTCTGACATCATTTTGATGAGTTGAAGTTGCTGTATTATTTAGAATTAATTAGCTCAGGTGTTATAGCGTTTAAAATTTGGTTTTTGACTTGTGCTAAACATAGCTTGACTTTGGAACAATTGCTTAAGAGTTGTGTTTTTTCCCCCATTATAGGGTGAATATTATCAAAAAGAACTAAATCGGTGCCTGTCTTTAGAGGAGATTAACTCAATTATGACTTTTATAAAGGAACTTGGGAGTTTGGGACAATTCCAACTGGTAAAGCAAAAGTGACCTTTGATTCCTCTTGATGACTGAGATTGTAGTAGATCAGCCATGAGCTACTTGATTTTTGACTTAAAACTAGAAGATATTTCCTTAAGGAATAGAAATATTTGTAAGCTTTTTTTTAGAGATATGAAGATTAAGATGAGCAGAATGCGTATTCTTTAAAAGTATGCAGATACATGACTTACTAAAGGTAAAAGAATGTGGAATAAATATAGCTGGGATGCTTTGCTAATTCTTAAAGGGGAAAAGCTAACATTTTCCTAAAGAAGTTTGCTGTATGCTTTGGGACATTTACATGTATTCAAAATTTCCTTCTGCTTATTATGCCCCTAAAAGTAAACATTATTCAATAAAATAATAATATTTTTTAAAACTACCTGTTTGTTATAACTCTATAGCAAACTCCAAAGGGAAAAAATGTAAATATTAATAATTATAACTTTTACTGGTTTCAGTCTGAAGGTATAAATGACATTTATTTTATTTTCTATGTATTTTCCTAGATTCTGTTATTGATCAATATCAATGGATAATTTATTACACATATATCTATATGCTTCATACTTGCTTTGTTTCTAGTTCTGCCCTTATATAGATAATTTATATTGATTCATATTTTTCTATGTAAGGTTTGTTTATATAAAGCATTTCTTTAAAGTAGCATTTTTAAAAGTCTACTAATAATTTATTATTAATCTGTTTAGATAAAATATTTATGTTTCACTTAAAATTTATATTCAAATTCTACATGCATGAATTTTAACCAACTTAATTAGTGAATGTTTGACACTTGTTTTTATTACTTAACCCCATATTTTAGAGGATTCAAAGTAAGCTTATTACTCAAAAGATAACTTAGTTGATGGATTATTTTAATTAATTTAAATACAGTAAGTGTTAACATTTGTGACAGTTTGGTTCAATACCATACAAAGATAATCAGAGAGACTTGGCCTCATCCTTCAGGAATTCTTAATTTAAGACATTAGGAAAGTAAAGAACTTCTCTTGGCACAATGTGAAGAATAGAAAAATTATTTTATAGTAGAAAAGGCAAACATTAATATCTGACTCTCAGAGTAGAAAGAGGATGACCATAGATTTTTTATTTTTGGTTGGATTAATATCTCTGATCCTGACATTTAAAAGACACTTATAATCCAAGAGGATTTCATCTTATTTTTCCTGCTACCTAACTCTGTTATTCAGCTGTTTTGCGGTATCTATAGAAAGGAGATAACTGTTTTCATTCAATGAAAAGAGAAACAAAATTCACCCCATTTGAAAATATAAACATCAGCAAAATTAGTTCCTTATAAAAAGTGGCATTTACATTGACACTAACACAGAAAATTAAATTATGGTACTGATAATATATTTTTAAATAAATGCCTAATTAAAGTATCTGAATAAATATAAAGCCTTCCCAATAATACTATATTTACTTTTCAATCACTTATTCTGATATTCTGATCTTGAATATTCCTTCTCAGCTTTTCCCATCTGCTACTCCTGGATTTCAATCTCTGATTCGTGAATTTTATGGTATGGCAAGTCCTATGGGAAAACCTGGTTCCATCCTGACTCAATACTGGTCTCTTTTAAGTGTATTTGAACAATTTCAGCTCCTGAATAAAAAGACAGAGCTACACCCGCTGGAATGGTAAGAGAGCCACAAATTTGAATTGCGCAACCCCAAAAATCTCTAAAGATTGATTTCAAAAGGCATTGCCTACATTAAAGAAAGCAACAAAAAGAAGTATGTCCAAAAATTCATGCTCTGGAAAATAAGCTTCTTTAAAACATTGAAACCATAATGATTCTAGTGGTCTTCAAACACTGTAACAAAAATATATCCAACAGTTTTTCAAACCAGAAAGACTTGACTCCACTCAAAAGTCAAGTTTAAAATTAAAAGTTTCAAGCTAGTTTCATCCTGTGATATATATCCTTGAATTTCAGGAGCATCAGACAGAAAGAATTAGGTGAGATTTGTTTTATAAACTATCCGTCAGAGTGGAGGCCAGGATGGTATGAACATTATTTAGAGTTTTTGAGGCATGACATGAGTTTATTCTGGACAAAACATATCCAAATTTATAAATATGTCTGTCTCTACCACAAGATGAGAGTTTTTTGGTTTTTTTTTTAAAGATGGAATCTCAGAGAGGAGCATTTGGCCAGGAGAAAAGGTCCTTGGCCTCCCCATCCACTTCCATTCTAATGAGGGATAGTAATGAGTGCATAAGAGTCTGCTGGTCCAGTGAACATAATAATACTCCCAGTCAGTGGAGGAAGGGGCAGTGCCCACGGTGCCAGCTAAGTCTACTTCCCTTTTATATGATGGAATTAAGTAAGTATTTGACTTGTCTATTGCCAGGAAAACAGAAATAAACCCAACCACCTAGAGGGATCAAAGACTAGATGGCCGTGCCATGCTTGTCGGTGTCTCTGAAGTCACCCTCATGAACGGCCTCAATTCCACTGACTTTCCTATTTCCTTCTGCCGCAGGAGACAGTGAAAACAATCCTAGAGGAACTTTTTTTCTTGTATAGTTCAAAAATACAAATAATCACATGGTTGAAGAATTCTTAGGACGTCTCCCAGGTCCAGAACTCACTTTAATTGCCACAACTTTATGCAGTTGACCTTATTCCCTCAATGCTCTGAAGTAATAGGATTGATAGAAGGTTTTGTCTGTTTGAAAGTTAGGTTTTAAATAACATAGCTCAATGTCCCTTTGTTTGCTCTTTGCACTCCCTTAATCCAAGACTGTCTCATTCATCATTATCAATGGAGGAAGAGCAGACTTGATTTACCAAGAAGTCTATTTAAGTATTGTTTTTAAGTAAGTTAAGTTCCTTTATATGCAAAGCTTGGAAAGTTTATTCCCCAAGTTTCTCTCAAGGTCCACATTTGTTATACGGTTAAGCAATTGACTTGTCTTAAATTCAGAATATTGGATTTAAGCCTAATTTTAACCCTAAATGATTCTTTCCAACAATGCAATTTACTGAATGTCATTGTCAAATATAGTTAGAAAAAGTCAGGACTTTTTTGAATCAAACAGAGTTGGATTCAAAAATCCCAGGTTTAGATTTTATTAATTACAGCAGCTAAGAGTCTCCTCTGCAGTTCAGTTTCCATACCTGTAAATTATGGATTATACAACCTACCAAGAATTGTTTCAAAATTATATCAGATAAGCCTCATATGCTGCATGGCGTGTGGTATGCTGCATCACAGATAAGTAGTTAAGTATGAATATACTTTGTTTCCCTTTGTTTCCTGCTCCTATACCATCCAAGGGTCACTTTACATCTAAAAAGGGCGAAATATTTTTCTTCCATTTATGGGAAAAGCAAGATAAGTTTGAAAGACTTATCTAAGTTAACACTGTGATAAGTAAACTTGAAATCTTTATCAAGAAACAATTAGGTAAATTGTTTCTAGGCCATTTTAAGAAAGGCTAGTTAATTTAATTATCTTCAAATTTACCAGTGAGTATATATGTATATATTTAATTATCATTCGTGCTATATCACAAGAAGGATCGGTGTCATATACGTTTTCCAGATGAGGAAACTGAGATGCTAAGAAGATGAGTCATTTGCTCAAGCCGAGCAGCTGATTGAGTGGGAACTACAACCCTGGCCTCTTCTTTCTGGTCGTATTCTTTATACCAGGATCTCATGCTGACAGGAAGGTCAGATGTAGTCATTCATAATTGCCCCTATCTTCACAATGGTCACCTCTAGTTTTTCATACTCTAAAGGCCAGTTTTACATACCTATATTATCTGTGGGTTTTAATGACTTCCTTCACCCTTGTAAATAAACATCATCCTCTTATAGCAACAAGATGAGGACAAATAGACAGAAAAGCAAACATTGAGAGAAAGTGACATGTCTGTCTGTGCCCTGAGGCTCAGAATCCAAGGGTCCTAACAGAATGAGTGGAAATCTGAACAGAATGAAAACACTAAAATTGATGTGTGTATACTGTCTGTTAATTTTCACTTCACTGGAAATAAAGTAGCAGGTGTAATTTGCTCTAATCACATGCTTTCCACGAAAGTCCACATTTTCAAAACAAGTCATTCAAAAAATTACACAAGAAATCACTTGGGGGATGCCTTAACATACAAAACATTTCATTCCCTTGATATCGTAACTTTTATAAAATTCAGTTTATATGCATTTCAGGCTTGTATCTTTTATGTGCTTTACTTAAAGTGTTTGCGTCATATGAAATAATTTTTTTCTTCACCTTGGCCTAGCACTCAAACTGATCGTAAATGTATCTCACCCCATACTTGCTTTATCTATTTCTTCATTCCTTGGGAGTAGGAAAGAAAGTATTTTAAAGTCCTCAACATGTTATTTTTCACCCTGATTACATCATTGCATATATTAAAGGGTAAAAAGACTTGAAAATAAAACTGCAATAAAGTTATCACACCTGCCAATATTAACAATAGTTTTACTTCCTGATTCTTCTTAATTTTCTATCTAATGTTTATATTTTGAGGGAATTGAAAATGCCTTATTCGTCTCTACCACAGTGTCCCATACAATATCTGGGACAATAAATCTTTATAAAATTAAAGTAACACAGAACATTTGATTGAATCTTCATAGCATCCCTGTGAAGTAAGGCCGGAATTGTTATCTCTGTTTCATTGCAGAAGAAATGGAGCCTCCCAACACAGCACAGTGAAGTCAAGTCACATCCTACCCGGTATTCTCTGTCATAAGGACCAACAGTTTTTCTGTCTGACACTTAGATTATTTTGGTCCTAAATCTGAGGATTTAAAGGGCAATCTGGCTGAGCATTTAGTTATACAACAGAAAAATGAGGCAAACACACCAAGATATATCTAACCCTTAATATCCATCCCTGTTAATCAGAGTTTAAGGATAGAGGCCTTGGCAAGACAGGTCATTTTCTGCATGGTATGCTTAAGTTTCTTAGATTATGTGGATGTTCTCAATCTGTGCCTCAGAAGTTCCAAAGCTTCTTGCTACAAGACTTTGTAATTTTAGCCAAACAGATTCCAATAAGAATGTGTATTCCTGAATCACTTCTTTTGGACCTAGGCTATCAGAGATTGTTCCCTTTTGGACCAAAGAGTGACTTTTTGCCCTGGTTTTCTTCATATGGGCTTCTGTTGATTAGAGATGATGAGATTTCCATCCACTTCACTTGAGACAAGATTGCCAGTTTAGAGGAATGAAATTCAGAATGTTTTTCTTTGTGTTCATCAAAATAACTGGGTTCACACAGGAAAAAAAGATAATGTGTTAGATGTAATTTCCATGAATTTGGTTCAGTGCATTGATCCAGGGTTGTTTTATATTGCATTTGCAGGAATTCTTTCACAGAGGATGGAAACATTAAAAAACCACACGTACCATTTGATGCAATTGAAAATAAAAAAGGTAAAAGATGTCCTCCTGTTTCTTTCAACATGAAAATAAGTATTATTTGGCCAAAATCATAAAAAATGTTTAGCTTTATTAGCAGTCAAAAATTAAAACTAGACTGGAAAAATGCTGTTTTCGCCTCAAATTTGGAGAGATTTTTTTCCTCTTAAAGATAATAGAACTGGGGAGAGTGTAGGGAAATGAGCATTCTCATTGCTGATGGGTGTATAAATTAGAGCAATTTTTCTTAAAGGACCATTTAACAGTACGTCAAGGCTGTATATTGTTACCCTGCTTATTTAACTTATATGCAGAATACTTCATGAGAAATGCTGGACTGGAAGAAACACAAGCTGGAATCAAGATTGCTGGGAGAAATATCAATAACCTCAAATATGCAGATGACACCACCCTTATGGCAGAAAGTGAAGAGGAACTAAAGAACCTCTTGATGAAAGTGAAAGAGGAGAGTGAAAAAATTGGCTTAAAGCTTAACATTCAGAAAATGAAGATCATGGCATCCAGTCCCATCACTTCATGGGAAATAGATGGGGAAACAGTGGAAACAGTGTCAGACTTTATTTTTGTGGGCTCCAAAATCACTGCAGATGGTGACTGCAGCCATGAAATCAAAAGACGCTTACTCCTTGGAAGAAAAGTTATGACCAACCTAGATAGCATATTCAAAAGCAGAGATATTACTTTGCTGACTAAGGTCCATCTAGTCAAGGCTATGGTTTTTCCAGTAGTCATGTATGGATGTGAGAGTTGGACTGTGAAGAAGGGACTGCAGCCCACCAGGCTCCTCTGTCCTTGGGGATTTGCCCACCAGGCAAGAATACTAGAGTGGGTTGCATGCCCTCCGCCAGGGGATCTTCCCAACCCAGGGATAGAACCCAGGTCTCCTGTATTGCTGGTGGATTCTTTAGCAGCTGAGACACCAGGGAAATCCTTGAGGGTGGAGGAAATGTATTCAGCTTTGTATCTCAGTGTTGATAATAGGAACTTGCAAGCATTATGTGATTGTGCTTGTTTGCTAAATAAATGCATCCATTGCAAACCAAACCTCTATCACAGTCTCTTTACCACCCAGAGGTACTCTTTATCCCTGAGTACACAGAGGTTTCTGCAGCTCTATTTAAATATAATTCACACGCCACCTTCTGTATTGTCATGGAAGACTGGAACATTTTCAGGTTATAGGCCTATAATGTTTTCACATTATGATTTGCTTGCATCTGGCCATGTCTAGAACACTGTTACTGTTAGCTGGGATCTATTTATAAGAGGGCTTAAGAATCCTCCTGTGAAAAAGAATATAAAGATTCAAAGAATAGGACTCGAAAAATAGGACTTTTATATTTGGTGATTATGTTGTGCTAGGTACTTTGAAGAGCCTTCCTGCTGAAAACAACTAATGATGCTGACATACTTATTTTATTTATTTTTAGTGTATTACTAGGATGACAGCAGTAAATATTCAGAGGACAAAACAAGTGAGTGAAGCTGAGAATTTGGAAAAGAATAATCAGGAACCTGATTTTATCCTTCAGACTATGTACTGATTTAAGTGAACCTAGGACTCAATGTCCACAGTTTTACAGGGCACAAAGACTCAGAGACAATGTCCAGGGCCTATCCAAGATAAAGAGTCTAACAGGCAGTTGGAAGGCCCAAGAGCTACTGACTGCGTTTAACAGGAAACAAGAAACACAATACCTCTCTCCCAGGGCATCGCACAGAAAATTGTCTATCATGAATTTTGGCCTTGAGTGAAACAGAGAAAAGTCTCACCTGAGACTAAGCAGCAACAAGCTGGTCCCCACAGTATCTTTATTGTACACTATATTTGTATTATCTGTATTGTGTATCAGTAAAAATATGGTGGAATGGTACTCTTGTGCCAAACAAAACATCTGCTGACCTAGAGTTCTATACCCAGGGAAAATGTTTTATACAAGGGTAAAATAAAACAATTTTGCAAGTAGCAGACTCTCACTGCTGCTGCTACTGCTGCTAAGTCACTTCACTCTGTGCTGCCCCTAAGGGAAGCTAAAAGATATAAACACTTCACCTTTAGAAGGAAAACTCAGCAGGTTTGAGATGTAAAAAGAAATGAAGAATAAAGAAATCTAAACAAATATAAAGTGTATATAACAACTTATACTATATAATGGTTTAAGGGTTTAAAGAAAGGCCAGGAAAAATTAAAATGCTTATAAAGGTAACATGTAAGTCAGGAAAGGTGTGGTTTGCTTAAGTGTTCTTGAGTCCTTATATTCCTGTTAAGGACGAAAGTAAATATATTGTTTAATACACTAAGTTTTATAAGATAAGCACTTAAAGAATAGAAATAGTTTTTATCACCATATTGTAACCCAGCAGAGTAAAACAAAATGGAATTAAAAAATAGACAATTTACTTAAAAGAAAGGCTAGGAAAAGAAACAGAAAAGAGAAAACAAAGTACAGTATAAGATAATATAATTATGCCCAAATTTATAAATAATTATGTGTAAGCAGACAAAATCATGTAGTTAAAAGGCAAAAAATAACAAAATATAAATGCAAACAGACCACTGTTACTGTTAGCACAAAAGAACAATCCAGCTATATACAGTGATCTTGCCATCTATTTGGACCAGTTAGAAATGGAGAGAGGGAAAGAAAGCAGCCTCAGAGCTTTAGGTCCAACAGTGAATACAATCCTCACAGCTGAGGAGGAAGAAAGGAAAATACCAGATCCGATGGGCCAGTCACTCAGCAGTTTGAGAGAGCATATATGACATACGGTGAGAATTCCCAGAAGCTTCTGGAAGGATTTTGAGGTGTGACTTGAAGAAACCAAAAAACTAGAGGAAAGAGTATAGCCAGAAAAATACTGTTTTATTACTGTTTTTTTCTAAACACAGGCATTTTCTAAAGAAAGTAGACTTAAGATGAATAATGTGCAATTAAAATGAATAATAGATATTAATTTGCTGAGGGCAGAGATTATATATTTCATCATAATATTATTTTACATGATATAAAAAATTCACAAACGAATGCAAAAAATCCAACAGCACTCTTAATAAAACAACTTTTAAGTGCATCTGATACTAGATATTAGTGATACCAGCTTCCCAGGTTGCATTAGTGGTAAAGAACCCATCTACCAATGCATGAGACATAAGAGATATAGGTTCGATCCCTGGGTTGGGAAGATCCTCTGGAGGAGGGCATGGCAACCCACTCCAGTAGTCTTGCCTGGAGGATTTCATGGATAGAGGGGCCTTGAAGGCTACAGTCTATTGGGTCACAGAGTCAGACACGACTGAAGCGACTTCACATGCACACACTAAGGATACCATTTTTTAAAACAAAAGAAGGCACATGACTTTTTTTCAGAAGAAAGTGCCATCCTATTAGTCTCCAAATACCCTGCTGCTACTGCTGCTAAGTTGCTTCAGTCGTGTCCGACTCTGNACTGAAGCGACTTCACATGCACACACTAAGGATACCATTTTTTAAAACAAAAGAAGGCACATGACTTTTTTTCAGAAGAAAGTGCCATCCTATTAGTCTCCAAATACCCTGCTGCTACTGCTGCTAAGTTGCTTCAGTCGTGTCCGACTCTGTGCGACCCCACAGATGGCAGTCCACCAGGCTCCCCCGTCCCTAGGATTCTCCAGGCAAGAACACTGGAGTGGGTTGCCATTTCCTTCTGCAATGCATGAAAGTGAAAAGTGAAAGGGAAGTCACTCAGTAGTATCTGACCCTCAGCGACCCCATGGACTGCAACCTTTCAGGCTCCTCTATTCATGGGATCCTCCAGGCAAGAGTACTGGAGTGGGGTGCCATTGCCTTCTCCATCAAATACCCTAGGTGTATCCAAATTTAACTCAGAATCTAATCTAGGACAAGCATGTGGGTATGGGAAGGAGTCTGTGCAAGTGTGTCCATGAATCTATAAAGAGAATAAGAAATGCATAATATTAATATAGAGCGACGTAATTTATGTACAGTTGGAACTCCACACACACACACACACACTCTCTCTCTCTCTCTCTCTCTCTCTCACACACACACACACACACACACATATCCCTCTGGAATCTATAGCAGCCCTAAAAGGCTCTGTCTTTTCCAGCTTGGTGATGCCAGTAGATCCAGTGCCCCAGGTAGTCACTCCTTCTGAATGTTCCTGGCTAAAAGGCAGAAATTCTGCAAATTTCTTCTATAATGGGCAATGGAGAGGAAAAACTATGAAATTCAGCATAGTAAAAGCCAATTTGAATACTGTAAAATGTTTTCTAATAATGGAGTCTGTTAGGTCTTAGAGTAATCTCAGCAGGAGATATAAAGGCTGTATCATAGGAAGGACTTAAAAGTATCAAGGAAAATTTTTATTTCAACTGTTTAAACTGGGCAAACATCTGCAGCAGAGGAAAGATAGAACCTTCAGAACAGTACCAGGGTTTTGACAATTGTTGAAGACTCACTTGTGAAAGAGAAAACCTTGCAATTCATTACTGAGTACTGGAAGAACAATGACATTACAGTTTCAAAAAATCATTATTTGCTTTCTTGGGAAAAAAATCAGTTTAATCTTCACATATGTTTTCCTGAAGTAAACAATGTGAAACAGGATGATCTGGTAAGTGGGAAACAGTGGACACTTACATAGTTAGAGTTTTCCTAACTGTTGCTAGCATCTCATTTAAAGAAAAATTCACTTTAAGAATTTTTGCACTTTTACTGTGAATGCAAGGTTTATTAATGACCACACCATGGGTAGACCAAAGTCTTGCTCTTGTTCTATTCCGATTCCGGCTCTTTCCTTCCTAGATTTTGAAGCAATGTGTTCATGTACATAGATAATCACAATCCCATTAGAGAAGAGGAAAGAAAGAAAAAGTTTATTGTACAGAATGGACTTCTCATCAGTGCTGGGCTGGTCCTCTGAGACTTTCATTTCTTTTCTTGGTAAAGGCAGAAAATGAAGTTTAAGTGCCTTCCTGTGTATTTAATTTAAAAATACCAGCCACTCTATTGTTCAGAACTAAGTCCTTTTAATCAAAAAAACCAGCTTCTTATTCCTTAGATACATTCCATTCATGAGGTAATGAGTGTTTCAGGATCTTAGACGCTTCATTGTAATCCCTTGGGCTTTTCTGTTTCACAGAATTTACTAAGTATTTTGCTATATACCTACAGAGAATTGGTCAAGTTCATGCTTTCCCTTTGAAAGCTATTGAAACTCTTCAGTTGTGAAAACAGCCTAATGAAAGTGGCCTCTTTATTCTCCTCGCGCACTTGCAGACTACTCTGGAATGAATATCTCACATAGGTAGGCATGGCCTCATTGCGTCTAGGGGGTGTTTGGGTGGAAATAGAAAAGTCTTGGAGCGAGACAGACCAGTCTAGAGGTAAACAGGCTGCTCGTGCTGGCGGCTGTGCTGTGGCAAAGGAGACTGCGTTCCCCGCTGTGGTCTCACTTATCAATTTTGACAGGTGACTGTCTTGACTCCCCGGAACATTTATCAAAGAGGACAAATCATGCTGAATGTCAAGTTTTCTACAATGACTTTAGCTGGCAGTTGACTCTAAAGGAAATAGGGCTCATAGCCACTTTCACACAGGGAAAAGAGAACAGCCTAAATAATTCTGTTTAATTTTAAAAAGGCCAACTATTTCTTTCTTCAAATTAATACCCTACCATTCTCACCACTTTAGTTCAAGTCCTTTTCTTTCCACACCTGGACTATAAAAATCTGCCTCTCTTATTTGGGTTTTGCTCCTTCAAATCTGTCCTCCACACTCCTACGAAAATGGATCAATCTGGGAAACCAATCTGACTCCCTTAGGCCTCTTGTAACATGGAAGTGTCTTCCCATTGCCTGTAGTATAAAGTCCAATTTCCTAGTTATGACCTAAGGGGTGTTTCCTTACCTGGCCTCTGCACAACTGTCCAGACTCATGCTATGTCTCTCTGCACTTCTCAAAACTTACTCTCTAGTTAGACTGAATGATGTGCAGTCCCTTGAAGCTGCTGTGTTTGTTGCCTTTACATGTTCATACTTGCTCTTGCCTTAAACACTGGCTTGTTCAGAACTCTTCTCAGATACCATTTCCTCCCGGACCAAAGAGTTAGTCACTGGTTTCTCTCTACCTCTTCTGTATTTTATTACTATGCATGTATCAAAGTGCTGTAATTATATATATATATATACATATATATCTTCCTATTTCTGTAAGCAGCTTTTGGCAGGAAAGAACTCTCCGCAGGAGGTCCCTTGTCTTGTCACTAACCTCAAACCAGGCACCCTCAGGCCCTACTCATCCCTGGCCAATCACACCTTTCAAATCTTTTGATCACACAATACTTTGCCGAACTTGTTGGTTTATCCATAGATCAAGGAAGCAGAAATGAAGAATAAGTAACTAAAAGATAGCCAGATCTCTTCCCAAGCTTCCCCATCAGTAATCTTGAGAACAAGCTGTGAACAAGCTAGAATCTAAAGAAAAATCACAAGAAGTCAACAAGCCTAAACCAAGGCTTGCACACAGCAGGGGATGGCGATGTCTTTGATCCCCCTATCTCAGTGATTAACTGAGATTAGTTCCTTTTTTTCCCTTTAAACGTTTTCATGGCTGAGCAGGATCTTNTTGGAGCGAGACAGACCAGTCTAGAGGTAAACAGGCTGCTCGTGCTGGCGGCTGTGCTGTGGCAAAGGAGACTGCGTTCCCCGCTGTGGTCTCACTTATCAATTTTGACAGGTGACTGTCTTGACTCCCCGGAACATTTATCAAAGAGGACAAATCATGCTGAATGTCAAGTTTTCTACAATGACTTTAGCTGGCAGTTGACTCTAAAGGAAATAGGGCTCATAGCCACTTTCACACAGGGAAAAGAGAACAGCCTAAATAATTCTGTTTAATTTTAAAAAGGCCAACTATTTCTTTCTTCAAATTAATACCCTACCATTCTCACCACTTTAGTTCAAGTCCTTTTCTTTCCACACCTGGACTATAAAAATCTGCCTCTCTTATTTGGGTTTTGCTCCTTCACATCTGTCCTCCACACTCCTACGAAAATGGATCAATCTGGGAAACCAATCTGACTCCCTTAGGCCTCTTGTAACATGGAAGTGTCTTCCCATTGCCTGTAGTATAAAGTCCAATTTCCTAGTTATGACCTAAGGGGTGTTTCCTTACCTGGCCTCTGCACAACTGTCCAGACTCATGCTATGTCTCTCTGCACTTCTCAAAACTTACTCTCTAGTTAGACTGAATGATGTGCAGTCCCTTGAAGCTGCTGTGTTTGTTGCCTTTACATGTTCATACTTGCTCTTGCCTTAAACACTGGCTTGTTCAGAACTCTTCTCAGATACCATTTCCTCCCGGACCAAAGAGTTAGTCACTGGTTTCTCTCTACCTCTTCTGTATTTTATTACTATGCATGTATCAAAGTGCTGTAATTACATATATATATATGCATATATATCTTCCTATTTCTGTAAGCAGCTTTTGGCAGGAAAGAACTCTCCGCAGGAGGTCCCTTGTCTTGTCACTAACCTCAAACCAGGCACCCTCAGGCCCTACTCATCCCTGGCCAATCACACCTTTCAAATCTTTTGATCACACAATACTTTGCCGAACTTGTTGGTTTATCCATAGATCAAGGAAGCAGAAATGAAGAATAAGTAACTAAAAGATAGCCAGATCTCTTCCCAAGCTTCCCCATCAGTAATCTTGAGAACAAGCTGTGAACAAGCTAGAATCTAAAGAAAAATCACAAGAAGTCAACAAGCCTAAACCAAGGCTTGCACACAGCAGGGGATGGCGATGTCTTTGATCCCCCTATCTCAGTGATTAACTGAGATTAGTTCCTTTTTTTCCCTTTAAACGTTTTCATGGCTGAGCAGGATCTTCAGAAGTTGTTTTTGGGAAGCACTGAGTCAATCATCTCTCCAGACTGCCAACATTCTGATTAAAAGCAAGTTTCCTTTCTACCAGCATTTGTCTCTCCCTCATGTATTGGTTTTTGAGTGTTGAATGGCTGGATCCGGTTTCTAAACTGTGAGCTTCTTGATGGAAGATAGTATCTCATTTATTTTTGGCTTAACCAATGCTCAGCATAGAATCTGAGATATCATGTTGATCAAAAATATTTACGTCTGAACTTATCTGAGTCACCATATTTATCAGAAGCTTAAAGGAAAACATCTTTATACCACAGAAATAAAAGTCAGTATAAAATCCTTGGATTTAAAAGCAAAATTTAATGACATATGAAAAATAAAATGTAAAGACCCCATGTTTAATCATGTATTATGGGAATGCCATGATCTGTGTTTGCTTACAGAAGGACTGAGGCCATACAGTGCAATTTTATTTTATTTTCTGATTTTTCCAGGTTTACTGGGATATTGTGCTGCTAAGTCACTTCAGTTGTGTCTGATTGTTTGCAACACTATGGTCTATAGCCTGTCAGGCTTCTCTGTACATGGGAATTCTTCAGGCAAAAGTACTGGAGTGGGTTGCCATGTCCTCCTCCAGCGGAGCTTCTTGATTCAGGGATCAAACCCAGGTCTCCTGCAGCTCCTGCACTGTAGGTGGATTCTGTACTGCTTACTGAGATATTGTTGACATATAACTTGTATAAATTTAAGGTGTACAATGTGATGATTTGATATATGTATATATTATGAGATAATTACCACTATAAGGATACTTAACACCTTCATTCCTCCACATAATTTACCTTTTTTGTGGGGAGAACATATAATATCTACTCTCTTAACAACTAACATGGTTGTAGATAATTATCAACACCATTAGATTCCTAGAACTTCATTTTATACCTGGACGTTTCTACCCCTTGACCAACATCTTCCTTTTCCCCCCACTTCCCAGCCCCTGGCAGCTACCATTCTTCTCTATTTCTTAGTGTTTGGCTTATTTAAATTACACATAAGTGAGAACACAACGTTTGGTGTTCTCTGCCTGACTTATTTCACTTTGCATAATACCATTAAGGTTGGGGCTTCCCAGGTGACAATCATGGTAATGAACCCACCTGCCAATGCAAAAGACCTAAGAGATGGCAAAATTCCCTTATTTTATGGCTGAAAAATATTTCCTTGTATGTATATACATTTCTTCAATCCATCCATTATTTGATGGGCACTTAGTTTATCTTCAAGTTTGGCTATTGTAAATAAGGGTGCAATGAACATGAGGCTATATATATATATACATATATATCTTTGGATATATATTCAAAAATAGAATTGCTGGCTCATATGGCAGTTAAATTTAAACTTTCTGAGGAACCTCCATACTGTTTTCAAGGCTGTTATACCAATTTACATTACTACCAACAGTTATTAAGTTGCAATTTTAAATCATTGACTACAATGTGTATGAAGTTGTAAAACTAAGGACTGAGATGAGCTTCTGATGTTGGACTGTTGTGAATTTTTAAAAATCAAGGGAACACTTATGTAATTTAGTAAATGTAGACAAAATTCTCTTTAATTTGCAATAATTTGTTTAGTAACAATATCTCACATTATGCTAGGCTTTTCCATTATATGCCACATTGTAATAATTACCAAGTGTTCAAATTTGTTTCTGGTATGTATGTTTCAGATCTATCCCTGACTTTCACTTTCCACTGCTATTATTACTGCTAGTGCTATCCTTGGCCTGCATGCATGCTAAATTGCTTCAGTCATGTCTGACTCTTTGAAATCCTATGGACTGTAGCCCACCAGGCTCCTCTGTCCATGGGATTCTCCAGGAAAGAATACTGGAATGCATTGCCACACCCTTCTCCAGAGGATATTCCCAACCCAGAGATAGAACCCACATCTCTTACGGCTCCTGCATTGCAGGCGGATTCTTTACAACTAGTACCACCTGGAAAGCCCAGTGTTGTCCTTATTCTAGTCTAAAAAGAAAACTAATACTTCATTTATTTTACTTTTAAAATATATATACACACACAGAATCATCTGACAGATACATGTTGAACATATAACTAATTATGAGAGACATGCAGCACAATTTATAATAGCTAGGCTATGAAAACAAGCTAAATGTCCAGCAACAAAGGAATGTAAATAAAGAAGATGTGGTAGATATCTACAGTAGATTATTACTCATCCATAAAAAGGAGTGGGATCCTGCTATTTTCAGAGACATGGATAGACCTAAAGGCTGTCATAGAGAAGTTAGAAAGATGAAAACAAATATATAATTTGCTTATATATGTAATCTAGAAAAATGGTACAGATGAACTTATAGGCAAAGCAGAAATAGACATGATGTAGAAAACAAACATGGATACCAAGCAAGGAAGGAGTGGGCGGGATGAACTGGGAGACTGAGTTTGACACATATACACTACCATGTATAAAAAAAGATAACTAATGGGAACCTGTTGTGTAGCACTGAGAACTCCACTCAATAGTCTACCATACACTGATAGTAGCATAGCCTAGCATCTCCGTTCCTGCTGCAAAACCACAGAATATATAAGAAAAGTATATATTGAAACGAATCACAATGCTTTAAAATAAGAAAGCCATATTGGAAACTGAGAAATCTCTGAAAAAGGAAAAGCAGAAGGGTTCACGTTAAAGCCTAAAGCTCAGAAAGGAGAGAATGAGTGCCAAGGGTTTGATTTTAAAGCAGCACTGAACCAGCTAGACAAGGCAGGGAGCCTCCAGACGCACAGGAGGGTGGTGGTGCACTGCACACAGCAGGTTCCTCCAGCCCCTTTCTCCCTGACAGCTTAGAACACCGAAAGCCACAGGGCAGCTTCTTAACCCTCCCCTGATCCCCAAGCAGTAAGGCTGTAGTAGCTCCAAACCTAGATATACAAACCCAATTAAGTCCAGGTGGAACTGTTCTTCGTTTAGGAGGAAAGGAAGTGTGGTATTATGGAAACAAAGGAAGAAGAACTTCTCAAGAAGATGCACATGGCCAGTAGCACTAAATTTGCAGCTGAAAGAGTAGGGAAGTAGAAGTTATACCTGGATTTGGTCATTCTGCTATTACTTGTCATCCAAAGTTGCAGAGAGTCAAACTCTTTTAAGAGGTTGAGGAAAAAGAATAGAGAAGATGAAAGTCAGAGATCCAAACAGGCTCCATTCAAGGGCTTTTCTTTCTTTTTTTTCTTTTACATAAAGAACTTTTGAATGTGTTTGGGCCTGCTATGACATTCAGAACAGTTCTCCTTGTGTGCAGTTTACAACTCATGTTTCAAGGACTTGGCACAGACCCTATCCTCCATAAGACGTGGATTTTCTTTTCTTATTGTTAATTTTCCCCTTCTTTCTTAAATATTCTCCACTCAAGCTGATGAAATTGAGACTTGCAATGGTTAAGTGATGGAAAATAAATATAAATATACACATACAAAATATTTAAATATATACTCCAGTCATTTTACTGTGAGTTCTCATATGTTGCCTCATTTAATATTAAGAAATGCTTATTGCTAATATTCTCTTCTTTGCAAAGATGAGGAACCTAAAGCAGCAAGAGGTCACACAAGTACTAAGCAGTGGAGTTTGACTTGAGTATACTTCAAGCTGATTCCTAATGTACCCAAATATAATTTTTCCTCTAGTCAGAATGATACAATTAGATCTTCACTTTGTGGGTAATAACATTTTGAAGGATTTTTGTGCAAATGAAAGCATAGGTTATTTATAGGGAATAAAAATGATGATTTAATGAAGGTAATTTATTTTATATAGTTGTAATATAAGCAAAATAATTTGGGTGTCGAAAATCTAGAATCTTTTTTATATGATTCATCTGATATTTTTAAGATACTGATCACCTTTATTATATTACATGATTACTATAGTTCTGCATGTGTTCAAGACCTATAAGAAAAGTGACAAGAAATGACCATAAAAATAACTTCTCCATACCTGAGAGAACTCCCCGAGAGAATATTTGGGTTTCTCTGCTTTTGACAGACATAAAGAACAAGAACTTGCATATGGAATGATTGGTCTGGTAGTGAGTTGGAATAATGTTAATGTATTTCCTCCTCTGAAAATCAGAGCATAAAACTAAAACTAACTCAGTATACACATGTGCTGCCACTTCTATGAATTACTATGGGTCCTACAGTTTATTTATCTTATATTTGGTATTATTGCATGAGATTACATTACTAAAAATATTTAAACTGGATAAATCCCAAAGTACATCACTGGAAATTTCTGGACCTGTAAATTAGTATAGACCAGGAGTAATGAGATGGCATTACTAAAAATATTTAATTTTTAATATTTAACACTATTTAATTAAATCATATAAAATAATATTTATTTTAATTATATTATATTTAATATTTGGACATGTAAATTAATATATACTGGGAGTAATGAGATTGCATTACTAAAAATATTTAAACTGGATAAATCCCAAAGTATGTCACTGGGAATTTTTGGACCTGTAAATTAATATAAGACCAGGAGCTGACTGTGGCTCAAATCATGAACTCCTTATTGCCAAATTCAGACTTAAGTTTAAGAAAGCAGGGAAAACCCCTAGACCATTCAGCTATGACTTATCAAATCCCTTATGATTATACAGTGGAAGTGATAAACAGATTCAAGGGATTAAATCTGATAGAGTGCATGAAGAACTATGAATGGACATTCATGACATTGTATAAGNGTTTAACATACATATATCCTATGACACAGCGATGCTACTAGCTACATACCCAAGATAAATGAAGTCATAGGTCCATCAAAAGATACATCCAAGCAATCTGTTTTTTTTTTTTACTTTTAAAACATTTTATTTTCTAGAGTAGTTTTAAATTTACAATAAATGAGAAGGTACAGAAATTACCCATATATCTCCAGCTTCACATATATATGGCCTCTTATCAACATCACACATCAGATTGGTAAGTTTTTTACCAGGGACAAACCTACATCGATACGTCATAATCACAAAAAGTCCACAGTTTACCTTAGGATTCTCTCCTTATGTTGTGCATTCTGTGGGTTTGGAGAAATGTATAATGACACATATCCAACATTATGAAATCATACAAAGGATTTTCATTGTCCTGAAGGTCTTCCGTGCTCCATCTACTCATCTCCCCAACTGCCCACCAACTCCTGCCAGTCCTATTTTTTTTTTTTTCATTCTCTCTGTGCATGCGTGCTTAGGCGCTTCAGTCATGTCTGACTCTCTACAACCCTATGGCTCATGGCCCACCAGGCTCCTCTGTCCATGGGATTCTCCAGGCAAGAATACTGGAGCGGGTTGCTGTTTTCTTCTCCTCATTCTCTCTGTAGCTTTCCCTTTTTTAGAATGTCATACAGTAGGAATCATACAGCAGTAGCCTTCTTAGATCAGCTTCTTTCACTTANACTCTCTACAACCCTATGGCTCATGGCCCGCCAGGCTCCTCTGTCCATGGGATTCTCCAGGCAAGAATACTGGAGCGGGTTGCTGTTTTCTTCTCCTCATTCTCTCTGTAGCTTTCCCTTTTTTAGAATGTCATACAGTAGGAATCATACAGCAGTAGCCTTCTTAGATCAGCTTCTTTCATTTAGTAATGTGCATTTAAGTTTCCTCCATGTCCTTTTATGGCTTCATATCAGTTGTATAAGAAATCTTCATATCAACTGTATAATATATAAAAACTGTTTATAAAATCTAAAACCTGGAAAAAGTTCAGTGAATAAATTCAATGTAATACTATTGAGCCATTTTTAAATTAATTAATTATTGATACATACAAACATGGATAAATCTATAAAACATTATGTTGAGAAAAAGAAGCCAAACCTAAAAAGACATACTTTATTTCATTTATATGAAGTTTAAGAACAGGCAATACTAATCTACAGTGATAGAAATCAAAATAGTGGTTACCTAAAAGGTGTGGGAGCTCCTAAGCTTGGAAAAACTTTTAGGGCAAATGTCCTATATCTTAATCAGGATGGTGGTTACATATATAGCCAGATGGTTTATAGATGTATAAAAATTTAATTGTGCACTTCAGATTTGTTCAATTAACTGTATATAAAATATTACTTATAAGTATATTTAGCTATATATAAATTATGTATACTAGATATAAACTATACTTCAATAATATAAGAAAAATATATTAGTGGGAAAGTATATAATATATTCCCAGACATTCTTCCCTTCTCAAGTGTATTGATCATAAACAAGTTAATTATTATATAATTACCTTAGGCAGTAGATCATATTTAGAATGTGTTACTATAATATAAAGAAAAATATTAGAAAATTCTTGTGGGACATATTCTACTGATGAATGCAGAAAAGTATTTCAGTCATTTATAGGAATCCTTTCCAGAAGGTCTTAATTTAAAGTTTATGTGTGGTCCCACAGCAGTACTCTAGTATATAACATGGAAAAGTGTCTAATAAGCACTGGGTTTTATTTAACCTTCCTTTTAGAAACCATAAAATGAGTGAACAGATAATGAATAAATAATGTGGATTGCTTTAGACACTTGACTAGGCATGAGAGGCCTTGGGAACGAGGGGGAATCAATGGCAGAGGTAGGATTTTTCCCTCCATGGGCTCTCTATTTGAGCTTAGTGTCTGTTTCTTATTATATTGCCATTTGGAATTTGCATATAACAGTCAGAGAGGCGACTCTTAGTTTAGTTATTATCAGTAAGGGAGAAAGGGCTAATTTGCTTGGCTGATAATAAGAAACCAGATTTGGAGCATGGCTTCTCACCTTTACATTGCTGATATTGAAGCTGGGTGATTCTTCATTCGGGGGAGTGTCTTGTGCACTATAGGATGTTTAGCACCATCCCTGGCCTCCACTAGATTCCAGTAGCACACCCCTCTCCAAGCTGTGACAACCAAAAATATCTCCAGATGTTGCCAGATGTCCCCTGAGGGGCAAAATTGGCCCCACTTGAGCACCACTGATGTATATTAATAAGCGGTCCTGCTTTTCTACTTTCTACTAATAAGGCTAGTAAATCTGTAGTGGATTTATTAGAGGTATGAATAGTTTAAAGGTAATCCTTCAATGCTGACTGTTGAAGAATGTTTCTTATCTCTTTTCATCCTTATACTTTTAATCATCTTTGTAGTCGGTGATAGGACTCTGACAGCTCTTTTTTCTACTCACTGATTTGCTGTCTTTTCTGTCTAATGTAATTATAATCAGAAATACACATTCAATTATAGAAAACATGATTCTTAATGAAACATAAAAAGTCAACTAACATATCTAGACTACTTCATTTTGATTTAATCCATAAATAGGATAATGTTTTGCTGTTAGGAAGAAAGATTTAGAAAGTAATAAACCATTATTATTGCTGGAATATGTCATGTGCAGGAATTAATAAGATATATTTATGTTCTAAGGAAATTAAAATACAGATGGGGAAATATTTCATTTAATATCTCTTACCAAATCAAAATTTTTGACATGGATAACAATATAGCATCCACAGAAATTGATTTGTATAGATGATCTATAGTCTCATATACATTTTGCTCCCAAAGTGTTGTGCCAGAGTAGAGTCATAAATAAAATCTATAGAAAGGTCATATCACAAAAGCGTAGGAGACTATATTTCATGGATCTGTTTGCTAGAAACAGCTTTCATTTTACAATTATTTGAATTAATAAAAGGGAAAATACCAAGGAAAGACAAAAATACCATTTTAAAAAAGTGATGTGTTCAGCATTTGGCCACCCATTTAAAACTGGTATTTGTGGCTTCATTTTACAAAGACACTAATTAGCAATCTAGATGCTGAGTTATTTAAATACTATGTGAATGACTCCAGTTTTAGCATTTGGAAATGCTTTATAATCTTCCCATTTATTTTTTATCTTAATAACATCACAGAAGATTATTATAAAACAACTCGTGATAGTTGTTTTGCTTTAGCAAATATCTATAATAAAAGAGAAGGGCATTTAGCAATGATTGCTGAATAAAAACCTTTGTTCATTTCCACAGTTGCAGTATTGATTAAATATTCATTTTAGTGGTTTTTAGTTACCTTGTTCACCTCAACATACCAGAGGAATGCAATTTAGTTTTCCAACAATAGAGTCTGTGTTGTACTGAAATGCCCCCAACCAGCAACTGTTTAAATCTGCTCTACCCTGAGTTATTAGAAATTTGCCATGTGCTGTGGGGGAAGACGCTGACAGCAGCAGCCGCAGAGTGGAGTAGTCAGGTCATGTTTATAGAATTTTTATTATGTGCCAGGCATCGTGTTAAGCTCTTTATCTTCCTACCTTACTCAGTGTTTTCCACAGACTTAAGCAGATGATATTTTATCTCTTCCCTTTTTTTTTAACACATAGAGTAACTAAGACTTTAGAAGAGTTAGAACAGTTAGAAGCTTACCCAGGCTTTCTAAGTAACATATGTAATTAATGGCAAAGGTGGAATTTAAATATGAATCTGACTCAAATCAGTCCTCTTAATGGTTACTCTGGACCTGGATGGTAGAATCTAAAACCCTCCTCACACTTAACAATCTTTTTGACCTTTTCAGGAAACACTCATTCAGCCAGAATTCAACCTGTTAAAATTTAGTTAACTAAACTTGTTTCTGTGATCATTTACAGTGATAATTTTTAATTTTATTCAAAATATTATTTTGGCCAGCTGCATGGCTTGTTGATTTTAGTTCTCTCACCAGGGATTGAACCTGGGCCTTCTGAAGTGAGAACATGGAGTCCTAACCATTGGACTGTCAGAGAATTCCCTACAATTGATACATTTTATATTGTTCTAGAGTCATGGAAAAATTCTGAAGTCTTCATAATCTTTACTCTGGTGGGTAATATCAAGTATCAGTCTTCTCTTCAAAAGTATACCTGTGAGGAAAGTTTCAAGCTAGTATATAATATCTTACTAGATATATTCTAATATCTGACTATCTTTATTGGTGTCTGATATTTAAATCAGATTATACCGTTTTACATATTAGAATTCTGCTTAGAATACTATTGTTGCTACTAATTAGTAAAGTGGTTTCCAGTGCTCAGGCTTTTTAAAAATGTAATGCTTGATTATACAATTAGAGCAATTTCCAGTTAATCACTTTCACTATTTAACACACCTCACTACCTTAATATTTCTATTAAAAACCTCCACAGTACATTTTTTTCAAAATTTAAAAAAATTTATTCATGCATACTTTACAATAGTGAAAAGGCTGTACTGTGGAGCTGACAATTTGACAATGGTTCAATGACACATTTATCAAAGTGAAAAAAAATCCTAACTTTTAGACTCATTTAATCCTCACAAGCAGGTTAGATAATGTAAGTGATTTTATTATCTACTCCTCCTCATCCCCTTCTAAAGAGGAAACTAAATCTTAAGCTAAGTATTTTATATTTTTATATTTATTTATACATTTATTGACTTCTATTTATATTAATTTATATTTTGTATTATATTTATTTAGATTTTATATTAAATGCTTTATATTTTGGTTGATATTTCTCACGGGCATCACAGTTTCTTCAAGTGTAAATTTCCACCTCCAGTGACTTCCTCTGCTATCTCTTTGTCATGGAAGCTTACAATGAGTGAAAATTAGTAGGTTCCTGAAAGCTGTGAGTGAATACTGCATTTAGTTTTTAAACATGTGGGAGAGAATGTCTCCTTTGTCAAAGTCAGAGTATTTTCTCTTGTCCTATAAATAGAATGCCTGTCAGTTTCCTCTGTGGAAATTATCAGAGCAAATTTTGCGTCTTAGCAAAGTATCTTGGATCATTTACCTAACCTAGTGGTTAAAAGCCGTGGACTTCAAGGTTCCTGCTTGTAATCGCTGTCAGGGAAACCTGACTGTGGTCCCAACCCTGCTTTTAACTGTCCACATTACCTCACTGCACTAGTGTCTCCTAGTACAAGGCATATAAGCTCCCCTAAGCTTAGGTTTCCTTACCTTTAAGAAGAGAACTAGTAATAGACCCTGTCTTATCACGTCAATCTGAGGATTCAGTTAGCAAATTAGTGCTGGGTTCTAGCGTAAGCCTAGTGCGTGAGCAAGTGCTCAGTCAGTGTTGAGTCAGCATCATCATTGTCATCATCGTCATCATGAAAACTCTGGGTCCCAATCCCCCTCAGCGGCTCACCTGCCACTGTAGAGAGGAGGAGGAACAGGAAGACAGAGCACAGCGAAAGAAGTAGGAGCCAGTAGTACTGAGAAACTGCTGGAATTGGAAAGGACTTGGGACAGGAAGAAGTAGTTGAGAGTTTAGAAAGGACAGTGAGTAACCTAGGCTGTTCCATACACTTGCATTCCTGAAGTTCATGGATTCTGCACTTTTGCCTTTGTGGTTCCCTTCTTTCATGAAAAATACTTAAAATTATATTTTATAAATGTGTTTATATATATATGTGTGTGTGTATATATATATATATATATGTGTGTATATGTAATATATATAATGGAGAAGGGAATTGCAATTCACTCCAGGATTCTTGCCTGGAGAATCCCATGGACGGAGAAGCCTGGTAAGCTACAGTCTGTGGGGTCGCAAAGAGTCAGACACAACTGAGCAACTAACACACATATATATAAAAATGAAAGTACTAATATTCATCTCTCTAAACCCATCTTTGTAGAGATTTTTCTTGGACCTACAAGTTCATTTTTTTCCTTCTAAATTTAAAGGTGATTCAAACATTTTCCTGGCAGCTAAAAGTAGAGTGAATTGTAGGCATGGTTCCCACTGTGCCAAGTGGCCCTCATCGTCTACTTCCCTCAGAAGGATCTACGGCAGAGGCATCCATTTCATTAGCCATGACCGTGACTGTAGGCATTCTCTCTTGTTAAGTGTCCTTGACTTCAACACTTAGCTTTCTGCAGTTGTTTCAAATTCTGTGTTCTAAGCCTGAGCAACTCTTTACTAGTATTCTCACAAGTCCACGTAGCACCAAGGGGAATGATCTGTTATTTTCACGAGCGGTTCGTGCACCCAGACATTCTGAGTGCAGAGGCCCACCTCAGTGTCTGGTAAGCCTTCATAGACCCTAAAGGTTTGGGAATTTTGTGTGGTATTAGTTTCTTAAAAAACAGACAAATATATAACTGATTCACTTTGCCGTATACCTGAAACTATCACAACATTGTTAATCAACTATACTTGGATATAAAATAAAAAGTTAAAAAAATTTTAAATAGGGACAAAAAATCTATACATTTTCCTAAAAAAAGCAAAAGCAGGCAAATATGAGAGAGTTATGTTAATTCATGATCTCTTTGAGTGCTTCTATAAATTATCTTTCTGAGTTGGTGAAAACGAGTTATGTTAAACACTCACCTCATGAGTTAATGTAACTTACAGTCAGATAAATTACCGCTTAAATGAAAACGTTTGCTCAGCACATCTGTTCTCCATGTTTCTCCAAGTCACATCTGCTTCTTTTACAAGAAGAAACAAACTTTTACTACCGTTAGTGCAGCAGCGCCAAGACCCTCTACAAGAGAATCAGATCTTCCTGGCTTCCGACAGCATCCAGAGGTTTCCCTGAGTGCATCCTTCTGCTGTATACATTGATGTTCGTTTGAAGTTTATGTTTTGGCATTCTAAGAATAGTCTGATTTCAGAGTTGGACAGGAAAATAGAAAAAAAAAAAAAAAAAAAACTGGGAGGTTTCTAAATAAAATATTCTGTTAGAGTAACCGGATTTCAAATGTGACATCTGCAACTTAGGAGACTGTAGTTAGAAGAGAAGCATTTAAACAAAGTCCCTTTATGATAACTCCCAAGTCCCATTTTTTGGGGGGGAGTGCTTTAATGCTCCAGAGGATCCCTAGATCTTTGATGTCTCCTTCTCCATTTTCTTATCCATTTCTCAAGTCCAGATTAACTCTAGCAAAGGTACAGACCTAGATGACAAGGGTGGTGGTAAGAGAGGGGAGAGACCTTAGGGACTAGGGTGAACAGTCTAATCAGTGCCCCTCCCTCTTGAAAGCAAGAGGGGGAGGATAGTTTGCGTTGGGTCTTTGTTGCTGCATGCAGGCTTTCTCTAGTTGCAGCAGTGAGGGGCTACTCTTCATTGCGGTGTGGGCTTCTTGTCATGGCCTCTTTTGGTGCAGAGCACAGGCCCCACGCACAAGTGCACGGGCTTCAGTAGTTGTGGCCTGGGGGCTTTAGAGTGCTAGTTCAGTAGTTGTAGCATATGGGCTTAGTTGCTTCATGACAAGTGAAATCTTCCTGGACCAGGGATTGAACCCTTGACTGCTGCACTGGCTGGTGGATTTTTATCCACTGTGCCACCAGGGAAGTCCCATTTTTAAAAACACATTTTTGGCTTCATCAAACAACATAGTCTGGCTCTGTGTAAGACAAGTGAAGACAAATGATGTCTCTGGGCCAGTGGTTCTTAACCTTTGGAGAAGGCACGTACCCTCTTGAATCTCTCATGAAAATGTTAAGCCCTTGTTTCAAGGAATCATGTATAGTCACACCCAATGCTGTATACACTTTCAGATATGAAAAAGCCCAGGTTAAAAAAAACTTATGCTAGTAACTCATAATCTGAAGCAGAAGATCACTAGCAGCAACAAGCAGAAAAGGGACAATTTCATTTCCAGCATAAAGGTACATGATTGTAATTCAATTTATTGAGCACCTGCTTTGGCCCAGCAACTGTACTATTGGCATATATTATTTGACTTGTAGTTCTAATGATGAAATTAGTATCTTGAATTATAGTACATTTTGGGTTTATGGGTGGTCTTTCAATAATCTTTATAAGCACAGAGAATTGGCAATTATTAATAGTTCTCAAAGCAACATGCCACCAAATCTAATATTGGCTTAGAAGTAAATATCTGTGGTTATGAGTTGTAGGTCATAGTGGTCCTGGGGGAAATTTTAATAATATGTCATTTGGGCAATTTCTATTATCCTCATTATTCCAAGCCATTGATATGCTTTCTTTCAGCAGGCTAGAACAAACTGGTTTTGGTTGTTGTTGTTGTTCAAACAAAGGTGGGCCCCACGTCTCAATTAGGTAATGCCAGGAAAATTTCCACATGCAGTTGAGCAACTCTAACATTTCCTTCCATAGGCGTCTGTTGTAGAAACAGGAATGAGGGACGGGGTATTTTTTGCAGATGGTTTTACCAATTGCAGAACTACAAGCTGGTTTGACACATGTTCCCTCGAGGCAGAATTAGGACACTTGACTGCCTGACATATTTAACTTCTTTTGAAAATGCTGCTAATTTGTCTTTTTTTTTTTTTTTCTTACCCACATCCATTTTTTCCCCCCCCTAAGGCAGGACTAATGAGTTTAAAACACTGAGCATGACTTCACTCTTCAAAGCAGATCAGACCTCTCCACTCCCAGTGGCCCCCCAGCTCTTCAGAACCTCATTGTTTAACAGTGTGGTGCAGACTTTCCTTGACTTTTGCGGAGAGAGTTCACCTCCTCTGCCTCTCCTCCCTGTCACCTCCCAAATGCTTCAGGATGATCTTTCCAGACCTAAGGATTTGGAAAATAAATTTTGCATGTGGAATTCTTGACCTGATAGGTTATTTGAAAATTAAATTCCTGATAAAGTTGAGAGACCCAGATTTCAAAGGTTTTAGAACTAATAGGGAGGGAAACATTTTCATCAAGTGAAATAGCCACTCAAATATTTTCATCAAAACATTATTTATGCTGCCTAGATTTGCGTCGTAGTTGGTCATGTGCATGTTTGGAGACCTTATGAAAAGTTACTCATCTTCAACAGTGTAATAGTACTGAGCCCCTAGGGTGGCTTTAAGGAAAACCTGAGTTAATATGGTGATGAGCTTGAATAGTCCTTGGGCACAGGAAGAACTCAATTTATGTGTTTGCAAAATATAAATAGCAGATCAATAGAATAAGTCTCAAGATTGGTATAGGAGGAAAGTTTAATACAAGCTGTATACTTGTTTTCTATTGAGGTCTAGCAGAATGAATTGGAGATTTTTTTTTAATTGCTTATTTTTAAATTTAGATTTAACAAGATATAAACCTGTGAAGGGCTTTGTAGAACAAATCACCGCTAAATTATACTATAAATTTTGTAGTGAAAGTGCTAAAACAAAAATTCCAGAATTGAAAATACATGTGTTTTAATTTTGATAGTTGCATGATTAATTTTGTATGGTGTCTTTTTCCCAATCTCAACTGAGAGACTGAGAATTTAAAGAGGTTTCAACAAAAAGAGGGGAAGTATTTATTTTCCTAACATGGCCCTATCCTTCTGGTAGATTCCATTAAAGATAAGGAAATCGGTGTTCTCCTTGCCATTTTTAAAAATGAACAACAAAGGACAAGGACTTTGTCATCAGGCACAAAGTATAACCATAATGTAATTTAATGTTTTAGTATGTATAATCGCTTTTAAAAGAAGGATTATCATTTTGAAAACCATCATTTCAAAAGCCAGTAAACTTATTTATATTTGATAATAAGTTAAATGAGAAAACGAGTCTTATTCTATATACACATTGTAATTTCAACCCAAACTTCTAAACTTTCCCCCACATTTTAAAAAATCAGACTTTGTTCCAAATGATTTTGATATTTCCCAAACATCAATACTCTTCACAGATGAGAGATTTGTCTCTTTCAAGTATATTTAAAATGCACAGTAGTTAACATTTTTTTCATCACAAATTTTGTGCCAGGTCCTATTCTAATTGCTTTACATTTATTAATTCAAAGCAAAACACAGGGTAGAAACTTGGGTAATTCCCATTATACTGATGCAGAAATGGAAGTCCAGAGACCTTTCCCAATGTCACACAGCTTAGAAGTAGCAGAGGCTGTTTTTGAACCCAGGCATCCCAGTTGTAGAGCTCTGCTACTTACATGCTATGCTCTTAGCCACTCTACCCACTCCAAAACTAGACTACTGAATTATTTCAGTATATGTTTTTCAAAACACTTCGGCTCCAAATGTTAATTTGCAGGTTATTGTTTGCATCCTGTAGTCATTCTTTTTTCTATAAAAGGCATCTGATGAGTGTGGTTACAGCGAACCTTCAGAAATTTGTCAATTATATCTCAGTCAGTACAGTTCAGTCACTCAGTCGTGTCCAACTCTTTGCGACCCATGAACCACAGCACGCCAGGCCTCCCTGTCCATCACCAACTCCCTGAGTCCACCCAAACTCATGTCCATTGAGTCGGTGATGCCATCCAACCATCTCATCCTCTGTCATCCCCTTCTCCTGCCCTCAATCTTTCCCAGCATCAGGGTCTTTTCAAATGAGTCAGCTCTTTGCATGAGGTGGCCAAAGTATTGGAGTTTCAGCTTCAACATAAAACCTTCCAATGAACACCCAGGACTGATCTCCCTTAGGATGAAGTGGTTGGATCTCCTTGCAGTCCAAGGGGATCTCAAGAGTCTTCTCCAACACCACAGTTCAAAAGCATCAATTCTTCTGCGCTCAGCTTTCTTTATAATCCAACTCTCAATGGCACCCCACTCCAGTATTGTTGCCTGGAAAATCCCATGGACAGAGGAGCCTGGTGGGCTGCAGTCCATGGGGTTGCTAAGAGTCGGACACGATTGAGTGACTTCACTTCACTTTCACTTTTCGCTTTCATGCATTGGAGAAGGAAATGGCAACCCACTCTAGTGTCCTTGCCTGGAGAATCCCAGGGATAGAGGACCCTGGTGGGCTGCCATCTATGGGGTCGCACAGAGTCGGGCACGACTGAAGTGACTTAGCAGCACATCCATATATGACTACTACATGACTACTGTCGTGACTATCTCAATAGAACTTGGAAAAAAATCTTCTTAACAGAGAATATAATGAATATAGTGAGGAGGGAAGCCGTGGAACAGCACGTGTCGGGAGAAGGACTTCAGTGGCCAAAACTGTAAATGGGGAGACTCGAGTGGAGGAGAGTGAGTAGTTGAGTATGTCTCTAGTAACAGAATTGACTGGTAGCTCTGTGAGCAGCAGTTATATTCATTTTTATGACATTTGTCAATCTTGTGTTCCAACATCACACTGAACTTTGGAGTTGGGGGATCTTGGACGTCTAGCTCCTCACCTGGATACAAATAAATCTCAATAACTTGCCAAGATTTATCATCAGTAATTTACCAAGTGTCATTTCCAATCAGTGCAAAGTGGTGATTCAAACCCATGGGCTGGTAATCAGCTCTCCTGTCAGCGAGTAGTTGTACCCTATGTAGAACAGCTATTGGAATCCAGACCTAGACCTAGTTCCTGAGTTGAACCAGTTCTCCATCCTTAAGAAAGTCTCTAATGCAAACTTGCTGTTTCTAAATTTATAAAATGAATGATCGATTGCAAATTTGCTAACCACTCTCCTTGAATAGAAGGAGGTCTCTATGTCTTTAGACTGTGTTCTGCCATTCCATAGTCTTATTTGTTAAGTCTTAGTGGCATTCTCTTGATATAAAAACAATATCTTCTAGATGAAAGGGAGACATTATATTTAGAGGTAGTTATAAATCAGAATTTTAAAAAATCCTTTCTGAGTGATGTCTCCAAGGATGAGACTTATTTTGGTAGTCTGCAACTCTTCAATAGGCAGTCAACAAATACATTTGTCTGCGTCAGTACTGGCACAGAATGAAAAAGTAATGATTCGTGTGAAGCCCTGAAAATAGCAGGCACTGCCTGGGACGCTCTGGCATCCTCTCTCCCATGCTAACTCCATCTGTGATCACACTAACCCGTCCGTCTGGCCCACAGCCCTCCTGCCAACTGGCGACATGCTGCTAATGAGCAGCCTCTCACCCCCTTTCATAACCAGAGCACAAATATTAGATGAATTTCCTTTGAACCTAGCTTCCCTTTGGCTCTTAACACAATCTAGATCCTTAGAAGAAACACTTCAAGTTTGGGAGTCACAGAATCCCTTATTAATCATCATTTTTCCCCCTGGATAAGCAAACATGAAAAGAATTTGTACACATTTTCAAGGTATTGAATATCTTGTATCATGATTGGCAACAATGCCCCATTTCTGAAATAGTTAATAAAAACCTGTCTTTGCAATATGTGGAATATTAGCTATCTAGTCCTTAAAAGGATTATTAAGGTTTCTCTGTATAACAATAATAATATTACTAATAGTAAACCGCAGTCATTTTCTATTTAATAGTAATTCTGAGAACCTATTTCCTTAGATATCTTTGTGTGTAACTGACTGGACAACAGCCAATCCGTATTTTAAAAACTCAACTTAATAAAGTAATAAGTGCTGCATATTAGAAAGAATATTCCAGGAATATGGTATTCTTTTTAACACCATTATCTAGTTAGTACACTTTTGCCCATAATGATAATAATTTCCAGCTGCCTCAAATCCTAAAGTAAAACACCAGCCCCCCCAAATATATTTTGTTACTGAAACATGTGTAAACAATTATGAATATCTAAACCATGTTGACATTGGCTTTCCAACTCTTTCCAGAACTGTAGGGGGAAGAAAGATCTCTAATAAGTATGTTGATAGATGCATCTGACTTCAAAAGTTGCTTTTGCAGACCCATAGAATAAAGGTTTCACTTTTATTGGGTATAATAATAAAAATGGTATAAACTTTAAATTCAGACAAGAATATAAAACAATTTCCTCTGTGAAATTCATCCTTCTGAAGAGTAAAATTAAGATTTTTGAAACTCTCCTGAGGATCCATGGGTAGAGGATGGTCACTTTGCAGTAACATCCTTCTCTGGGAGAGATCAAAGAGGGCCTCTGACTTGATCAAAAGTTTGTATTTGTTTGTTCATGTTCTGTTTTGTTTTGCTTTATCAAAAAACACAAACAGAAGTACATAGATGCATTAGACCAAACTTCCCTTTGGCTCTTAACATAGTCTAGCTCCTTAGAAGAAGCTAGATTCATTATGCCAAGAGAGAATTTGAGGGAGAACACATGTTTAAATCTTCTTTTTTAATTTAACTTTTTTTTTTTTTTTGACACCATAGGCATTTTGTATTGGGGCATAGTTGATTAACAATGTTGTGGTAGTTTTAGGTGAACAGTGAAGGGACTCAGCCATACATATACATGTATCCATTCTCCCCCAAACCCCCCTCCCATCCAGGCTGGCGCATAACATTGAGCAGAGTTCCATGTACCATACCACAAGTTTTTCATGGTTATCCATTTTAAATACAGTAATCTGTTCATGACCTTCCCAAAGTCCTTTGTTATTGTTCAGTCACTCAGTCATGTCCAACTCTGTGAGCCCATGGACTGCAGCTTGCCAGGCTTCCCTGTCCTTCACCATCTCAAGGAGCTTGCTCAAACTCATGTCCATTGAGTCAGTGATGCCATTCAACCATCTCGTCCTTTGTGGTCTCCTTCTTCTCCTGCCTTCAATCTTTCCTAGCATCAGAGTCTTTTCCAGTGAGTCAGTTCTTTGCTTCAGGTGATCAAAGTATTGGAGCTTCAGCTTCAGCATCAGTCCATCCAATGAATATTCAGGACTGACTTCCTTTAGGATAGACTGGTTTGATCTCCTTGCAGTCCAAAGAACTCTCAAGAGTCTTCTCCAACATCACAGTTCAAAAGCATCAATTCTTTGGCACTCAGCTTTCTTTATAGTCCAACTCTCACGTCCATGCAAGACTATTGGAAAAACGATAGCTTTGACTATGTGGATCTTTGTCGGCAGAGTAATGTTTAAATCTTGAAATGTTTAGTTTAAATATATTTTTAATGAACCTAACTCTTATTTTTCACCAGAAGGAGCACACACAGCCTCATTCAAGTGTTATTTTAAATGCAATGAACTCTCCTACCCATTGTCACAGTATTATTCAAGATGGTGAAATCTTCATGGGCATCTTTCTTATAACACTGTACTTAACTAGCAACCTATTCCTGGAACTTTTTCTGTTTCTCTACCATCTTTCTGTCTCTCTTTGTCTTTCTCATTCTCTCTCTCTCTTTCACATGCACATGTGTGCATGGATGTTTGTGTGCATACATACAAACTGAGTAAGTTTCTTCAGGCAAATTCTAGATCTTTTATCACCCCTACTTAATACAATGCCCAGAGAGATTCTAGAAAGATCCACAAGTGCCACCTGGGAAGCTTAGAAAGATTCTTAACTAATGCTTATAAAATTAAATGATACTTCCAAGCTAAATACAAAATATATGTTCTGTTTTTTAAAGCTATTATGCTCTATGTCCTAGGAGCACAGCCTTTCCAAACTGTTAAAATGCATCATTACATTTGTAGGAGGGCAGTGTTGGTATCAGGGCTTCCCAGATGGCACTGGTGATAAAGAATCCACCTGCCAATGCAGGAGACATAAGAGACACAGATTTGATCCTTGGGAAGATCCCCTGGAATAGGAAGTGGCAACCCACTTCAGTATTCTTGCATGGAAAATTCCATGGACAGAGGACCCTGGCGAGCTATGGTCTATGAGATCTCAAGAGTTGGACAGGACTGAGCATGCACAGACACACAGACACATACACACACACACACACACACACACACACACACAGAGTGTTGGCATCATTCTTGCCCCTGAAGGTAACCAAATAATGTAAAGTTTCTAAATTCTTTATGTCTCAGTAAGAAGTCCTTCTTAACCTCAGACTTTCATATACTCAGCATCAAGAGAGATATGAGGGGACTGAGAAAGAGACAAATTGACCTTGGGGAATGCATTGTCAAGAAGTAAGCCTACCCATTTCTCTCTGCTTCAACTGGAGAAAGAGGTTTATGATTTCACCTCTTCTTATCACCTTGAAAATTTGGAAATGATTTCAAGGAGAGAAAGGTGTTTATTTACCTGGTTGGAAGCCTGCTTAGTTATAAGGCTTGCAGAATTGCCTTGTACTACTAGGAGAAAGAACTTTCTGAACTACTGCAATTGGTAGGGTTCAGAGCCTAAGAAAGAAAAAGGACCTAGAACTGTATCTATTCCAAGGGGGTATATCTCAGGGCCTGGAGATGCATCTGTCTCCAGCCATGGCCCCTAGTGTTGATGCCTTCGAACTGAGGTTCTGGAGTAGACTCCTGAGAGTCCGTTGGATAGCACGGAGATCAAGCCAGTCAATCTTCAGGGAAATCAACCCTGAATACTCATTGTAATACTTATGCTGAAGCTGAAACTCCAGTATTTTCATCATCTGATGTGAACAGTTTACTCACTGGAAAAGTCCCTGATGCTGGGAAAGATTAAGGGCAGAAGGAGAAGAGGGCATCAGAGGATGAGATGGTTAGATGGCATCATTGATGCAATGGACATGAACTCGGAAAACTTTGGGAGATGGTGAGGGACAGAGAGGCCTAGCATGCTGCAGTCCATGGGTTCACAAGGAGTCAGACATGACTGGGCAACTGAACTACAACAACAACTTCCATCCACATCGTGTAGACGAGGAGCTAGGTCAACAGTGATGACTGCTGAAAAGATTTCTCTTTGTTTCTCCTTCCTCCTGACTCAAATCAAGAGGAGTGAGTTTAGGGAGGGAACATATCCCATCCACTACCTCCAGCCTTCTGGTATTAGAGTTTTATTTCTATGCAATAAATTATCACAAATTCATCAGCTTAAAACAACATCCATTTACTCATTTGCAGTTTAGTAGTTCATAAATCCAGGGACAGTATGAGTGGGTTCTCTGTTCAGGGACTCGAAGCTAAAACCAAGGTGCTGGTCAGGTGGAATTCTTGGCTGAAGGCTCTGCAGAAGAATTGACTTCTACGTTTATTCGGTTATTGCAGAGTTTACTTCTTTGCCACTGTAGGACTGAAGTTTCTGTTTTGAGGGCTTCTTTCAGCTCCTAGAGGCTTCCTGCATTCCTTGCTGTGTGGTTCTCATCATCTCTTGAGCCAGAAATGGGGAAATCTCTCACAACTAGTAGAATTTCTCTCTCTCTCTCTCTCTCTCTCTCTGTGTTCCCTGTCTCTGATTTCTAAACCCAGATTTAATTTCCCTAATGTAGTGTCAACTGATTTGGGATATTATTACACAACACCTAGATTAGGGTTTTCTTGAATAATTGGAAGAACCTGTATATATACCAGGGGCCAAAAACTGTAAGGGCCATCTTGGACTTAAGTCCATTATAAGCTGTAGGAGCTGCAAGTCTAACCTTCCCTGGGGAAAGCTTTGGGTCTAGTAAAAAATTAGTTTTTAGTGAATAGGCTTAAGTCTTTCTAATGAAAATGAGACTTTTTATAAATGACAATGAGGTGTAATAATACAGAGCTTTAATATAATTAAGGGATCCAGGCCCATGAAGACAGGGGATAGGTTAGTCAACAGAGCATGACAGTTGTAGTTACTAGAAAAAATAAAATTAATTCTTATTTATACCTTACAGGCTGAAACTCCTCATCTCAATCAGAACTATTATTCCTAATCGGAGTAAACTCATGCAGTAGAGCAGCCTAGCATATTAAATGCCCACATACCATCTTCTGTTCTCGGCTTATTTTATCACTTTTTTTTTTACATGACAACCTTATGTGATGGACACTATCATCACAGCCAACATGGGGAAAACCTGGGACTTAAATTTAGGGCTGTCTGGTTTTAAAGCTCATGATATTCATTGTTGTACAGTTAGCTGCTCCTAACCTACTAAGGTATTTTTGCCCTAGAGGACAAATGAGGAAACCTTCTCAGCCATGAAATCAAAGTGTCTATTGTCAGAACTTTGGATTTTTCATAATCAAATCATGTTCTGCTCCAGATAAGTTCCTGTAAGCCTTATATAAAGAGTATGATTAAGCTTCGAAGTGTGAGTTAGTTCCTTTTTCAAGACTGGCAGCTTCACTGCTTTTGGTTCACATTCATTTGCCTTTTACTTAAATGAAGTACTTACGAGGCCTGGTACAGACCTCACTGACCATGAAGTGTTGCAAACACATCTTTTCAGAAGTAGGTAACATGCAAGACAGAATTAGGCCAAATGTGAGGCAATAGGAAGTGGTAGGGACTGTGAAAAAGGATAAGAAAGCTGTGGTACATATACACAGTGGAGTATTACTCAGCCATTAAAAAGAATACATTTGAATCAGTTCTAATGAGGTGGATGAAACTGGAGCCTATTATACAGAGTGAAGTAAGCCAGAAAGAAAAACACCAATACAGTATGCTAACGCATATATATGGAATTTAGAAAGATGGTAATGATAACCCTGTATGCAAGACAGCAAAAGAAACACAGATGTATAGAACAGTCTTTTGGACTCTGTGGGAGAGGGAAAAGGTGGGGTGATTTGGGAGAATGGCATTGAAACATGTATAATATCATATATGAAACGAGTCGCCAGCCCAGGTTCAATGCATGATACAGGCTGCTTGGGGCTGGTGCACTGGGACGACCCAGAGGGATGGTACGAGGAGGGAGGAGGGAGCAGGGTTCAGGATGGGGAACATGTGTATACCCGTGGTGGATTCATGTTGATGTATGGCAAAACCAAGACAATATTGTAAAGTAATTAACCTCCAATTAAAAAAAAATAAATTTATTTTTTTAAAAAAAGAAAAAAGAGTATACCTTATACAAAGTGAATATCAACCACTCAGTTCATGATGAATGTTCTGTTTTGGAATTCTGACTCTGCATTGTCAGATCTCCTGAGTCTTCAAAAGAAAAAAATGAAATATTTGGATTTTAATGAAAGACCCCCCCCCCAGGATTTATATATTGGTAATACTTTTTAAAAAGAGGTCCTCTGCAAGCCAAAGAAACAAACAAATGAAATTGCTGTGATCAGATTTAACTCATGGACCATCAGTTTATATCTTCTGATATAACATACTTCACTCACATTACAAATGACAAACTTAATATGTGCGGGGAAGAAGACTGGGAGTTGAGGGGAAGGGAGCCAACAGTTAAAACAACTTATGTCACTTATGTTAAGAACCTAATTTGGACTTAATTTTAAAATAAAGAGGGTTTACTAGCTAATAAAAGTGAAAAAAAAACCTATATTTTTGACTTCTGGTGAAGTCTTGACTCAGTTCTTGAATGGTGTCACTTGTTTCCTCTCCATCTCATGGGTGCATAGCCTCCCCCAGACCCCACCTGGGAACTTTTGGGCAACTGCAGATGTCTACACGTGGCCATGGCTGTAATAGACTTCATGTCCTCATGCCCCATGCCTAAAAGTTCTTGAAAAATCTCCATGAATTTCATTATCTATGATTTTTTACCCAACTGTTTACTGTTGATTGGCTGACCCCAAAGAGATCTATCTCTAGAACTGCTAAGAGCTCAGTCACCCAAAGCTCAGAGCTGAGTATGGATAAGAAACAATCACCCAAAGAAGTTCTGAATACCCTTTCACAAGAGATGGATGAATTCCACACAGGGTTCATCTTCTGTGAATACTTCCCCCAGTCCTAGGACTTTAAATGTAAAGATGAAAATACCTGCCTCCAATCTCAAGCTTCCTCATGAACTCTGCCCACTTCTCCAACTTGCATATGGATCATTTTTACATAGATAACCTACCTTCTGTCACATTCAGCATCTTTAACGCCAAATCATTATTTATTCCCTCACCTCCATTTCCCACTGCCTTACATCATAATCTCCTTTAATAAGCAAGTCTTCCATGTAAGAAAGAGAAATCAGTTTTAGTCAACCTAAATGGAAAAGGAGTTTATCCAAAATATACCTGATAACTTAGAGAACTGAGCTATTGCAGGAAGATTTAAAGAGGAAAACAGGAATCAAGGAAAGTAGAAGAAGCCACAGACAATGTCACACCATGAGAACCCGCTGGTCTGGATGCTTCTCTTGGTACCGTCACTCCTGTTATCACTGATCACAGTGTAGGTGGAGGCATCACATCCCAGTAGCTCTCCAAAGACAGAATAAAGTATCAATAGGTACCCTCAAGGAGCAATTGCTTACATATGGAATCTAAAATAGTGATACAAATGAACTTATTTGTAAAACAGAAGTAGAGTCACAGATGTAGAAAACAAACATGGTTACCAAGGGAGAAACGGAGGAGAGGGATAAGCTAGGACATACACATATTACTATATATAAAATAGATAAATAATAAGGACCTACTTACAGCACAAAGAACTCTACTCAATGCCCTGTAATGATGTATGTGGGAAAAGAATCTAAAGAAGAGTGGATATATGTATTTGTATAACTGAATCACTGCTGCTGCTGCTGCTAAGTCGCTTCAGTCGTGTCCGACTCTATGTGACCCTATAGACGGCAGCCCACCAGGCCCCTCTGTCCATGGGATTTTCCAGGCAAGAGTACTGGAGTGGGTTGCCATTGCCTTCTCCGGCAACAGAAACTAACACATTTTAAATCAACTCTACTTCAATAAAAATAATTTTTTAAAAAGAAGCAATCAGTTTCTCTTCAAAGTATCTGAGACAGACTCTATTTCCTTCTCCAGGACATAGACTGTTGGCCACTTGGTGGCAATGTTAAAGAAAGAATTCATGCGTCACAGGGTGGGGTGGATGAAATGACTTTTTAAAAACCTCACTAATGAACTTAGAAGGATATCCCAGTCGCAATTTACTGCAAGATGCTATTCTCTTTTCCACTGTGTGTGTGTTTGTAAATACCACAGAGCAAAAGTTTAGAACATCACAAGTCTGAATCAAGGGGCTCGTTAAGACTCTGATCACTCGCTTTTCCAAATGCCATGGGCCAGTCCCACTGCTGACTACTTGGCCCAGAGTTTAAAGGGGCTGTGTGCCAAAGTAGATTTGGAGGATTAGACCCACAGTTTGCCATCTAATTCATCTTCACTCTAGTAACTTCTTTAGTTCACTTCTATTGAGACCTTAACTTCTTAAGTGTCACCATTTGATACCTCCCCCAGAGAGGGTTGGACCATTTTATCAGCACTCACTTTCTTGCCATAGTTGGCTGCCTTCAGTGTCTTTATTTCTTTTTAAAACATGTTTTGGGGATATATTGCTTTACACTGTTGAGTTAGTCTCTACTGTACAGAAAAGTGATCAGCTATGCATGTACATGTATCACCCCTTTTTTCGTTTCCTTTCCCACTTAGGTCACCACGGAGCACTGAGTAAAGTTCCCTGAGCTATACTGTAGGTTCTCACTGGTCATCTATTTCATCATCCTCGTGCTCAGCCACTCAGTCATTTCCCACTCTTTTCAACCCTTTGGACTGCAGCTCACCAGGCTCCTCTGTCCATGGGATTTTTTCAGGTCAAGAAGACTGGAGTGGGTTGTTATTTTCTCCTCCAGGGTATCTTCTTGACCTAGGGATTGAACCCACATTTCCTGTGTCTCCTGCATTACAGGCAGAGTCTTTACTGCTAAGCCATAAGGGAAGCCCTTATCTATTTTATGTGTGCTATGTTCTTAACTCGCTTCAGTCATATCTGATTCTTTGCAACGCTATGGACTGTTGACCTCCAGGCTCCTCGGTCCACTGTGGGCAAGAATACTGGAGTGGGTTGTCATGACATCCTCCAGGGAATCTTCCCAACCCAGGGATAGAACCAGCATCTCTTGTATCTCCTGCATTGGCAGGTGGGCCCTTTGCCCCTAGCACCTCCTGGGAAGCTCCTTATCAATTTTATACATAGTATCAATAGTGTATATATGTCAGTCTCATCTCCCAGTTCACCCAGTCTCCCTTCCCCCGTGGTGTCCATATGTTTGTTCTCTACGTCTGTGCCTCTGTTTCTGCTTTGCAAATAATATAATCTATACCATTTTTCTAGATTCCACATATATGCATTAATATGTGATATTTGTTTGTCTTTTTCTGACTTTCCTCAGCCTGTGTGACAGCCTCTAGGTCCATCCATGTCTCTACAAATGATCCAATTTCATTCCTTTCTATGGCTGAGTCATAGTCTACTGTCTGTATTACCACATCTTTTTTATCCATTTCTCTGTTGATGGACATTTAGGTTGCTTCCACGTCCTCGCTGTTGTTATAGTGCTGCTATGAACACTGAGGTGCATGTGTTTTTGAATTGTGATTTTTCTCTGGTTATCTGTCCAGGAGTGGGGTTGCTGGGCTACATGGTAGTTCTAGTTTTAGTTTTCTCTCCTGTCACTGCTTTTCCTTTTTCTAGTGATTCTTAGACTTGAGCCTGAAAACTCCTCAAACATATGCCCTTCCTTCTCATATAAAAAGGACCTGCTTTTAGGATTATACAACTCAGATGCATTCTCTTTTCAATACAATTCTTTTTTTTCATTGTCCGTTTATTTGTATAATAAGAAAGAGTTTCTTCGCTTCTCAGAATACTCTGTTGTGGTGTGTGAAAAGACTAATTTCTAGGTGATATNCGGCAACAGAAACTAACACATTTTAAATCAACTCTACTTCAATAAAAATAATTTTTTAAAAAGAAGCAATCAGTTTCTCTTCAAAGTATCTGAGACAGACTCTATTTCCTTCTCCAGGACATAGACTGTTGGCCACTTGGTGGCAATGTTAAAGAAAGAATTCATGCGTCACAGGGTGGGGTGGATGAAATGACTTTTTAAAAACCTCACTAATGAACTTAGAAGGATATCCCAGTCGCAATTTACTGCAAGATGCTATTCTCTTTTCCACTGTGTGTGTGTTTGTAAATACCACAGAGCAAAAGTTTAGAACATCACAAGTCTGAATCAAGGGGCTCGTTAAGACTCTGATCACTCGCTTTTCCAAATGCCATGGGCCAGTCCCACTGCTGACTACTTGGCCCAGAGTTTAAAGGGGCTGTGTGCCAAAGTAGATTTGGAGGATTAGACCCACAGTTTGCCATCTAATTCATCTTCACTCTAGTAACTTCTTTAGTTCACTTCTATTGAGACCTTAACTTCTTAAGTGTCACCATTTGATACCTCCCCCAGAGAGGGTTGGACCATTTTATCAGCACTCACTTTCTTGCCATAGTTGGCTGCCTTCAGTGTCTTTATTTCTTTTTAAAACATGTTTTGGGGATATATTGCTTTACACTGTTGAGTTAGTCTCTACTGTACAGAAAAGTGATCAGCTATGCATGTACATGTATCACCCCTTTTTTCGTTTCCTTTCCCACTTAGGTCACCACGGAGCACTGAGTAAAGTTCCCTGAGCTATACTGTAGGTTCTCACTGGTCATCTATTTCATCATCCTCGTGCTCAGCCACTCAGTCATTTCCCACTCTTTTCAACCCTTTGGACTGCAGCTCACCAGGCTCCTCTGTCCATGGGATTTTTTCAGGTCAAGAAGACTGGAGTGGGTTGTTATTTTCTCCTCCAGGGTATCTTCTTGACCTAGGGATTGAACCCACATTTCCTGTGTCTCCTGCATTACAGGCAGAGTCTTTACTGCTAAGCCATAAGGGAAGCCCTTATCTATTTTATGTGTGCTATGTTCTTAACTCGCTTCAGTCATATCTGATTCTTTGCAACGCTATGGACTGTTGACCTCCAGGCTCCTCGGTCCACTGTGGGCAAGAATACTGGAGTGGGTTGTCATGACATCCTCCAGGGAATCTTCCCAACCCAGGGATAGAACCAGCATCTCTTGTATCTCCTGCATTGGCAGGTGGGCCCTTTGCCCCTAGCACCTCCTGGGAAGCTCCTTATCAATTTTATACATAGTATCAATAGTGTATATATGTCAGTCTCATCTCCCAGTTCACCCAGTCTCCCTTCCCCCGTGGTGTCCATATGTTTGTTCTCTACGTCTGTGCCTCTGTTTCTGCTTTGCAAATAATATAATCTATACCATTTTTCTAGATTCCACATATATGCATTAATATGTGATATTTGTTTGTCTTTTTCTGACTTTCCTCAGCCTGTGTGACAGCCTCTAGGTCCATCCATGTCTCTACAAATGATCCAATTTCATTCCTTTCTATGGCTGAGTCATAGTCTACTGTCTGTATTACCACATCTTTTTTATCCATTTCTCTGTTGATGGACATTTAGGTTGCTTCCACGTCCTCGCTGTTGTTATAGTGCTGCTATGAACACTGAGGTGCATGTGTTTTTGAATTGTGATTTTTCTCTGGTTATCTGTCCAGGAGTGGGGTTGCTGGGCTACATGGTAGTTCTAGTTTTAGTTTTCTCTCCTGTCACTGCTTTTCCTTTTTCTAGTGATTCTTAGACTTGAGCCTGAAAACTCCTCAAACATATGCCCTTCCTTCTCATATAAAAAGGACCTGCTTTTAGGATTATACAACTCAGATGCATTCTCTTTTCAATACAATTCTTTTTTTTCATTGTCCGTTTATTTGTATAATAAGAAAGAGTTTCTTCGCTTCTCAGAATACTCTGTTGTGGTGTGTGAAAAGACTAATTTCTAGGTGATATCACCAGGGATATTGTTTTTCCAGGGAACAAAATAAACTCCTTTAGTGGTGTGTCCCATAAGTTTGACTTTCAACCTTATATTGATTACTCTGTTTTATGGCATATGGCACAAATATGTTTTTATTCATTTTATTAACATTTCCTAACATTTCCTGTAAGTGATTCTGAACAACAAAGATGTTTTCCTTTGTTTTTCTTGATTCCCCAAAATTGTCAAAGGCTTTTATGTTTTGCTTATATAACATATCAGACAGTATTTCTGTGATTATTTTGATAACATGAATAATTATGTTTTATTTGCCCTTGTTAAATGTAATTCAAATCTATGCAGACAAAAAGGAACCAATACCAAAAGGAAAACTTTACCGAATATCAGGTAAAAGACATACCAAACAAAGTAGTATGTTTTGGATAAAAGCTTCTTCTGAGAATCCAATAAGCAGGTTTTTTTTTCTTGTTTCCTTTTGTTCGTTTGTATCTGTTTTGGTAAAAAACAAACAAACAAAAAAACCAACTTTTAAAAGCCAAAGTCCACTTCTTTTTATTAAACATTAAAATATTGAAACTTCTAAATTGAAAATAAAGGCTGTTCTCATTAATGAATCAGATTCATGTCTGGTGACATATTATTGTACGAATATCTTCAAATAACCTTCACCCTGTTCCTCCTAGTATTCAGTCATCAGAGAGCGATGACATGTTTAGTAATCATCTGACCAGTCTGTACTTTATTAAAAAGTCTTTTTCTTAGAAATTAATACCCTCCACACTCTAATTTCCTTCTCTTTCATTCTGTCCCCAGTCTCAAGAGACCTTACCACAGAGTTCATAGTACATCCCCTTCCTACTTCAGCCCTCTGTGTAATTAACCACCACTGAGTCTGAAGTTTCAAAATTCTTCCTTTATGTTTCTTTTTTTTTGGTATGTGGGTGAATGGGGAAGGTAAAATTTTTATAATTTAGAAATAGGTCTTAAAATATTTTAATATTGGCATTTATAAAAGTCCAATATTTCTTTTTATTCTGGGATTTTACTTAAATCATTTGTATTCCATTTGTTTATTAAATTTCAACATGGTCACTTCAGCATCAAACCAAAATATGACTTCTTATATTTGTGGCTTTTATACACTCTGTGCTATTCAGAGCCATCCAAAGTTTTAGAAACATAATATATGTAGCTGTTCTGACATAGTAACATCCTTCTTATTAAACCAATTCAGTGTATTTTACTTTTTTCACTTTAGAAGGCTGATTGTGTAAACCTAATTTACCTACTACCTCTGCCAAGAAGGCTTTATTGAGTGAATATCTTTTTTTTTTTTTAAGCCACTAGTGCATTCCACCAGAAGACCACATTTTATGAAATGTTACTCATTTATGCACAAGGATTGGGTGTGGCACTGAAAGACCCAGTTTTTTGTGCTGACTATATCACTTACTACCTTAATGACATTGAAATGGCACCTAACAGAAAACTGCTATGATCTTTAAAGTGAAGATAATAATATTTTCCCCAGCCTATTTCACTGGATTGTAATTGAGAATAAAATTATAATGAATAGAAAGGCCTTTTGTGAACTATAAATTGTTATAGATATGAGAGATACTGTATCATATTCTTTCTTATAGTCAGCATATTGATTAATTTAAAACGATTCCAGCTCATTCTTTTTGGGGGTTTAGTTAAACATATATTCTCACACCATACTCTATCAGAGGAAAGCCTGCTGTTTTTCTCCATGAGACAGTGAAATTTGTAACTAGATTGGATGAGCCTGCATCGTAAAAACAACTCATATATTTTTCCCTCTGCCAGTTCCAAAGGGATGTTTGTCTTTGAATTTTAAGAGACAAAATTACTTTGGTTCCTTTCATCTTTAGAGTCATTCCATGTCTCTTCTTCCTGTTAAAGTTAAGAATCATGCAGCAATAAAATATATATACATATATACACACACAGTAGGTTATGGCATTTTCCTAGATGCTACAAGAAACAAATGTAGGGGGAAAAAGTTCTTTAATGTAAAAATTCCTAAGTGTTAACAGATCGTGAAAATCAGCAACAACTGTTGTGCTCAGGATCACCATCTACAAGTAGAGGGCAGATAATTCCACTGAGATGAAAAGAGTGCGTCTGGTGTTTGAGCTGTGGCCACGTTTGACTTTCATGTCCTTTTGGGACATGACACATTTCGTGGGAGAAGAAAGTTAATGCAGCTGCCTTTACTCATCAGTCAATGCGACCCAGCCCCTCAGGGAGGAAGGCAAAGGCTTCATTCAGACCCACCAACCTGGCTGATTAACAGCAAATTTGCTGGTAGAGTCACCCTCTGAGTCTGTCTAGCCCATCAGACCTAGAAATGTAATTTAGATGATTATCTCTATGCCCATTAAATCTTGTGACCTGTTACAGTTCTTTTGAAGTCAGCCCACTTACACTTGCTAATAGGAAGAAAAGAAGGATTAACTCGAAGGTCATGAAATCAGAGTGCAGCCAAGAGGGTGGCAAAAGAGTGTTAGAAACCTTCCTTAGCCCTTGTGGGAGAGAGGAAGGACCCTACGAATAAGGGCTGTCAATGGAATTCATTTCTTTATGGAAAAAGTTCTTTGAAACAAAACGAGGACTGAGTCCTTCATCCTTCACTAGGTTCAGCCAGTTTTGTTTGATTTCTAAGCATCATATTCTAGCAAGATGGGGTATCACGTTTAAGATCATGGGATTGTTGAAAGGGGTCATAGCGTAAAGTCTGATTGGAAAACTTAATGAAAATAATAGGTGTGTTGTCTTCATCTTATAATTATTTGAAGCAGATGCCCTAATGTATTTGGGATCTCATATAAAAGTCAAATGGCGTTGTGTGGATTTTATGGCATGAAGGAATGTACTAGAACATGTTAGTACATTGCTCAAGAGTCTATTGCTTTTAAATTTGCAAGAGCTGAGCTGTTTCTGAGGTCCTTACTCAACAAAGCTATACTGTGTATGTGGAGTACTTTCTTATTGGCCTAATTTTTAGAACCATAATTGCATGCATGAATATTTGTTACTTATCAGAGTTGTGGAATGTAGAGAGTTGCTCAATAAAAGCTACTTATCAGCTGACCTCTTTACTGTTTTTGCATTTTTAAACTTTCACTCTGAAAATTTAAAGTGGTTTTTTAAAATTTACAATTCTTAAGAAGTTAGTGAGAAGATACTAATATTTCAAAAGTAGTCTTCCCTAACCACAGAATCAAAATTCTGTATTCTCTTAAGCATTACATTTATTGATTAATGATTTTATATTAATCATGATTTTATTTGCCAAAACATGTCCCAATGAATTTTTTATTTTTTTAGAAAAAAGACTATTTGTAAAGCCAGGCACTTCCATATGGCAAACTCTACAGATGTTTCATGCTCATAAAAGAGAAAACCAAGTTGAAGTTTAAAACCTCAACTAGATTTTTCAAAACTTTTTCTAGATTTATAATGACAGATAACAATTGAAATTAGTATCAAATACAACATAAGTATATGTGCACATACTTACAAAATGTTCTGATGAAGCAACTTTAAAGTTACAATTTAAAAATACAGTTTTAAAAAGTTACTTTTCCATTTATAGTAACTACAAAATTTTGGCTGTATTCCCCAAGTGGAGTTGCTGGTCATGTGGTAGTTCTATTGTTCGTTTTTCGAGAAACCTTCATACTGTTTTCCACAGCAGCTGCAACAGTTTACACTTCCACCAACAGGGTATAGTGTTAGTGTTAGTTGGTCCATCGTGGCTGACTCTTTGCAACCCCATGGACTGCAGCCCACCAGGCTCCACCGTCCAGGAGATTTTCCAGACAGCGATACTGGAGTGGGGTACCATTTCCTTCTCTGGTGTTTAGGGGTTCCTTTTTCTCCACATCCTTGCCAGCATTTGACGTTTGTGTTCTTTTTGATGATGGCTGTTCTGACAGGTGTGAGCGACACCTCCTTATGATTTTGATTTGTATTTTCCTGACGATTAGTGATAATGAGGATCTTTTCATACACTTGGAGACCAGCTGTGGCCTCTATGTTTTAATCATTTATATGAAGTATCTGATCTCTATAGGCCCTTTCAACCTGGGCCTCATTCTGCTTGGGAAAAGAGTCTTTTGTACTTCATGCTATAAATTTAAGTCCTTATGCATGGACTTATTAACACAACAAATATAATTAAATGAACTTTACAATGATACATATAAAATGCTTGAAAAGGGTCTGACAAACCCTAAACACTCAATAAAATTTAACATGTTATTGTTGTTGTTAATATTATTACTACAATGTTCCAAACACAGTGAAGATTAAAATAGATATAACCTCTGTCCTCATAGAGTTCAGAGTCTAGTGGAAAAAAAATCAATTGTTTAATAAATAATTATACAAATAATAAATCAGCTATAATTGTCATAAGTATGATGAGGATGTCAAAGTATAATGAAAAATGAGTTTTCATCTGTCTTTGAAGTTCAAAAGATGAAATCTTTATATCTTTTAATCGAATATAACTTACCAAGGAGGATTTTTTTTGGGCCATCGTCAAATGATTTGCAATGTTGGTTAAAGAATTTCTGGTATACTCAGTAAATGTTAATCTCTCTTTATCATGTAAATTTAGAAAAACTCATGTCCTAAACATTAAAATTACTCAAATTTAAATGCCTGCTTTTCTTCAATACATCTTTACATATGTTCCAATGAGTAAATTTGTCTTATCTGATAATAGAAGTAATAGTTTATATTATCAAATGAAAAATGTAATATCTAAATGTAAGCAGAAACAGACTCAGATACACAGAAAGGGGTGGGGGTGGATGAAATAGGTGAAGGGGGTTAAGCAGTAAAAACTACCTGTTATAAAATAAATCACAAGGATGTAGCACACAGCACAGGGAATAAAGTCAGTAAAATGCTGCAAAAATAATAATAATAAAATAAATATAGAGAAATGAATACACTTACTTTATGATCACTTATGTGCCCAATATGCTACTAGAGATCAGTGGAGAAATAACTCCAAAAAGAATGAAAGGATGGAGCCAAAACAAAAACAGTACTCAGTTGTGGATGGAACTGGTGATAGAAGCAAGGTCCGATGCTGTAAAAAGCAATATTTCATAGGAACCTGGAATGTCAGGTCCATGAATCAAGACAAATTGGAAGTGGTCAAACAGGNATTTCTCATGATGTACTCTGCATATAAGTTAAATAAGCAGGGTGACAATATACAGCCTTGATGTACTCCTTTTCCTATTTGGAACCAGTCTGTTGTTCCATGTCCAGTTCTAACTGTTGCTTCCTGACCTGCATACAGTTTTCTCAAGAGGCAGGTCAGGTGGTCTGGTGTTTTGGAACTTGTCAGCATGACATGGCTGTTTACCCGGTGTAGGTGGAGGGATAGAGGAAGGTAAAGCTGGCACCAGAGTGAGCCTCTGAAGTGAGAGAAGCTGGGAAGCAGCTCCTGATAACAGAAGATTTGTCAGGCAAGGCAGCCAGACTGTGGGATACGGTTTATCTTTTTTCATAAAAATAGTAGCAGTAGGGGTATAAGAAGCAGCATGTTGACTTGCGGTGAGTGGCCTTCAGCGCCGAGGAGACCGGAATGACTGACACTTGGTGATTTAGGACAGGCAGGTTTGAGGCACAAAGGAATTACTCCAGAGCCAGCAGACCCTCTCCACAGAGAAAGGGTTAGAGTAATAAAGATTTCACATGCTTTAAAAAAATCTGGAAGTATCATGAATCTCATAATTGCTCTTTTAAAAACTAATGACAGACAATGCCTACCAAATAACAATGAGAGAGGAATTTCTATAAATATTTCACAGAGTGACACCGCCAGAACTGACTTCATAGAAGCCACCACTGTTGCTGTGTCTTTTGGTTTTCCTTGGATATTTTTTCAAGTGTTTTATAGGGAATTGATGGGCTTCCCTGGTGGCTCAGACAGTAAGGAATCCCTCTGCATTGTGGGAGGCCTGGGTTCAATCCCTGGATTGGGAAGATCCCCTGGAAAAGGACATGGCAACCTTCTTCAGTGTTCTTACCTTGGAGAATCCCCAAGGACAGATGAGCCTGGTGGGCTATAGTCCATGGGGTTGCAAAGAGATGGGCACGACTGAGTGACTAAGCATACACGCATGGAGAACTGATAGCTTTTGTAATATCACATCTGGAACACTGCAGAAAAAGAATCACAGTTGTAATATGAAATTAAGTTTTGGTTTATTCATCACTAAAAAGCATATAAACCAATTGGATGATGTTCAGAGAAAAGCAAGGAAGACCAATAAGAGAACGAAAGGACTGATTTATTAGCCATGATTAAAGGAACCAAATATGTCCTAAGGGAGAGAAGAGGAGCCTGCCTGACAGCAGTTCACAAATCTATGAAAGGTGCAGTGGCTCCTAGAGGGAGACAGATTTTTTTATCTGTGTCACAGCAAGTATATCTCATCAAACAGATTTGATTTAGAAAGAAAAATCACTACTTTGTTCATTTATAGAAACAGTAGAAAGAACCACTCAGCTATACAAAAAAAATGTACTTACTGTACATTTTTTTCAGCAGGTAGTCTCCCATTTGGAAAAAGACCAGGGCAATCTGAAGTAAAATGTGAGTTATTTATATTATTTCTATCATGGGAATTTCTGAAATGGTTGGAAAGGAACACCCATGATGATAGTGGCTAGAAGTGCTCCACAAAATAGGATTGATAGCTTTAAGGTAAATCTGTCCTGTTTTGACCTATAACTACTTAATTTTACTACTGACAAAGTTAGAGAACTCCGATATCTGTACTCTGCTTGCTTTGGAGTAGTAGGGAATGGTGGCAGCTTACATATTGTATTTTGATGTTTTTTTTAAATATAAATTTATTTATTTTAACTGGAGGCTAGCTACTTTACAATATTGTATTGGTTTTGCCATACATTGACATGAATCCACCACCGGTATACACGTGTTCCCCATCCTGAACCCCCTTCCCACCTCCTTCCCCTTCCCATCCCTCTGGGTCATCCCAGTGCAATAGCCCGGAGCATCCTGTATCATGCATTGAAGCTGGTCTGGCAATCTGTTTCACATGTGATAATACAATGCCATTCTCCCAAATCATCCCACCCTCTTCCTCTCCCACAGAGTCCAAAAGACTGTTCTATACATCTGTGTCTCTTTTGCTGACTTGCATACAGGGTTATTGTTACCATCTTTCTAAATTCCATATATATGTGTTAGTATACTCTATTGGTGTTTTTCTTTCTGATTTACTTCACTCTGTATAATAGGATCCAGTTTCATCCACCTCATTAGAACTGATTCAAATCTATTCTTTTTAAAGGCTGAGTAACACTCCATTGTGTATATGTACCACAGCTTTCTTATCTGTTCTTCTGCTGATGGACATCTAGGTTGCTTCCATGTCCTGGCTATTATAAACAGTGCTGCGATGAACATTGGGATTCATGTGTCTCTTTCAATTCTGGTTTCCTCAGTGTGTAGCCCAGCAGTGGGATTGCTGGGTCATATGGCAGTTCTATTTCCAGTTTTTTAAGGAATCTCCACACTGTTTTCCATAGTGGGTGTACTAGTTTGCATTCCCACCAACAGTGTAAGAGGGTTCCCTTTTCTCCACACCCTCTCCAGCATTTATTGCTTGTAGACTTTCGGATAGCAGCCATTCTGACTGGCGTGAAATGGTACCTCATTGTGGTTTTGATTTGCATTTCTCTGATAATGAGTGATGTTGAGCATCTTTTCATGAGCAGAACATAGGCAAAACACTCTCCAATATAAATCAAAGCAGGATCCTCTATGACCCACCTCCAAGAATGTTGGAAATAAAAGCAAAAATAAACAAATGGGACCTAATTAAACATAAAGGCATCTGCACAACAAAGGAAACCATAAGCAAGGTGAAAAGACAACCTTCAGAATGGGAGAAAATAATAGCAAATGAAGCAACTGACAAAGAATTAATCTCAAAAATATGCAAGCAACTCCTGCAGCTCAATTCCAGAAAAATAAACAACCCAATCAAAAAATGGACCAAAGAACTAAATAGACATTTCTCCAGAGAAGACATACAGATGGCTAACAAATACATATCATATTTTGATGTGTTTGTTTTCATGGGAATGACCAGTGAGACTTAGCTGCAATGGGGTCAGTTCTTTTACTATTTCCTATTCAGTGGTGGTTCTATGGTAAAGAATCTGCTTGCCAGTGCAGGAGCCTCGAGTTTTACCCCCGGGTCAGGAAGATCCTCTGGAGAAAGAAATGGCAACCCACTCCAGTATTCTTGCCTGGGAAAACCTATAGAGAGAAGAGCAGGGTAGGCTACAGTCTATGGGGTCACAAAAAAGTTGGACATGACTTAGTGGCTAAAGAGCAATATGGCCTCTTAGAGAGATACAGGTTCTTCTCTTGGCTGTGAAGCTTACTGGCTTTTTAAGGTGAGAATAATGGAATCTCATCTCCCTAACTGCAAGGATTAAATGGAACAGACAGTTGTGTCATATGGGCCATAGAAGGTGCTGAGTTGATATTAGTTCTCTTTCCTTGGCACTACCTCCTCCTCTCTTTATCCTTTCAACCTCTATTCAAGCCAGTTCCATGTAACTTCCCTGCCATTGCCCATTTTTAATATTTTCCTGGAAAATATTAGAAAATACTAATTTTATGCGAAAACTCTCAATTCATGAAAAAATTCTCCACCAAAGGCTTTAAAACTTTGAAATCCCACCAACGAACAAATCTCACATATTTGGCCGTATGTTTTCCTTAAATGATTCCTTCTTTGGAAATGCTTTGGTTGAGGTAGATGGTGAGATAATGTCTTTGAAAATATTGTCTGTGGTTTTAGATTCTTTTTAATTAAAAAGAATTTATTGAGGTATAATTGATTTACAATGTTCTGTTAGTTTCAAGTATATGGCAGAGTGATTCAGTTCTATATACATATATGTATATATATATATTTATTATTTTAAGATTCTCTCCCCTTATACATTATTACAGAAATACTGAGTATAGTTCCCTGTGCTATGTAGTAGTATTTTGTTGGTTGTCTATTTTACATATAGCAGTGAGTATATGTTAAACCCAAACTCCTAATTTATTCCTCCTCCTGCTTTTCTCCTTCGGTAACTATAAGTTTTGTTTTCTATGTGAGTCTATTTTATTTTGTAAATAAGTTCATTTTATCACTTTTTTAATATTCCCCATATAAGCCATATAATATGATATTTGTTTTTCTCTGTCTGGCTTACCTCCCTTAGTATAATAATCTCTAGATCCATTTATATTGGTGCAAATGGCATTATTACATTCTTTTTTATGGCTGAGTAATATTCCACTGGGGCTTCCCTTTAGTGGCTCGGCGGTAAAGAATGTGCCTAATAATGCAGGAGATGTGGGTTTGATCTCTGGGTTGGGAAGATGCCCTGGAGAAGGAAATGGCAACCCACTACATTATTTTTGCCTGGGAAATCCCATGGACAGAGAAGCCTGGTGGGCTACAGTCCATTGGGTCTCAAAGAGTTGAACATGACTTAGTAACTAAACAACAACCACGATAATATTCCATTGTGTACATATACCACGTCATCTTTATCCATTCAGCTATCAGTGAATATTTAGGCTGTTTCCACTGTCTTGGCTATTATAAATAGTGCTGCAGCGAACACTGAGGTGCATGTATCTTTTTGAAATATGGTTTTCTCTGGATATATGCCAGGAGTGAAATTCCTGAATCATATGGAAACTCTATTTTTGGCTTTTTAAGGAAACCTCATACTGTTTTCCATAGTGTACCAATTTACATTCCCCTCAGCTGTTATCTGGGTTCCTTCTCCTCCACATCCTCTCCAGCACTTATTATTGGTAGACTTTTTGATGATGGCCATTCTGACCCAATTTGAGGTGGTACCTCACTCTGGTTTTGATTTGCATTTCTCTAATATTTAGTGATGGTGAACATATGTACGTCTTCTTTGGAAAAATGTCTATTTAGATTTTCTGGCCATTTTTTATTGTGCTTTCTTGTTTGTTTTCTGATATTGAGCTGCATGGGCTTGGAGATTAACCCCTTGTCATTTGCATCATTTGCAGAGATTTTCTCCTGTTCTGTAGGCTGACTTTTCATTTTGTTTATGGTTTCCTTTGATGTGCAAAAGCTTTTAAGTTGAATTAGGCCTCATTTGTTTATCTTTGTTTTTATTTCTGTGATTCTTGGAGACAGATCTGAAAAGACATTGCTCTGCTTTATGTCATAGAGTGTTCTGCCTCTGGTTTTCCTCTAGTAGTTATAGTACCCAGTCTTATATTTAGACCTTCAACCCATTTTGAGTTCATTTTTGTATATGATGTTAGCAAATGTTGTAACTTTACATGTAGCTGTCCAGTTTTCTCAGCACCACTTACTGAAGAGACTCTTCTTTTCTCTTTTCCATTGTACTCAGTGGACTCTTTTCCTCTGTATATTCTTGCCTCCTTTGTCATAGGTTAATTGGCCATAGGTATGCAGGTTTATTTCTGGGCTTTTTACCCTATTCCATTGATCTGTATTTCTATTAATGTGCCAGTACCATACTGTTTTGATTACTATAGTTTTGTTGTTGTTCAGTCACTAAGTCATGTCTAACTCTTTGCACCTCCAAGAACTGCAGCATGCCAGGCTTTCCTGTCTTTCACTGTCTCCCTGAATTTGCTTTGTAGTACAGTCTAAAGTCAGGGGGCCTGACTCCTGCAGCTCCTTCCAATGAATAGCCTCTAGGAAGCAATGCACTGCAGCTGGGTGATTGTCCTGTGGAGGATGTTTGCCTATAGTTTTTTAAGTTCTGCTACTATAATGTAATGAAACAATATTTTGTAATATTAACTTATGCCTCTTCATTCTTTCTCTGGCTATCTCTACCTGCCTTTACCGCAGGAAGTGGCTTTTACCCTTGGTAGTAAGGCTGTTACAGCATGAACAAAAGATAAAGTCAATTCAATAAGCTGAATTCTGCCCCACAGAAAAGGTTTCTAGGAACCAGTCCCACACAACCACCCCTAAGAAAGGATGGTTCTTTGAACAGTGGAAGAAAAGTGAGAAGCGTCAGGGAAGAAAGAGAGCTGGTACTGGGAAGTCCCGAGGAGGACCCTTTGTACCAACTTCGTTCTGTCACCAGAACCACAAAGCTGTTGGAGACCCAGTAGCACGGCAGATCTCTCTTGCAGTTTTCTGAATGCACCTCCTGACAGGATGTGGAGAGGGAACTGAGCCAGAAACTTGGGAAAGCAGGAGGAATGACAGCATGGGTATTCAGGAGATAGCACCCAAGACAGCCCCATCAAATGTCTGATGGCCCTATCACCAAAGACAAAGGCATCTGGAAGTTTCCCATCCTCTGACTGCTTTGAGGATTGAACTAGAAATTAATTTTTTTCAGGGAACGAAAGCTTTACTTCCGCATACTTGTGTTTGTGATCTGTGAAACCTTTAGTCACTACACTAATACATGTGTGTATTTTCAGCTACTATACTAATACGTGTGTGCTTTTTTGGTTACAGTGAAGGGCACTAATCTAAGGCTCCAATGGCAGAGCAGAGAGGGAGTGGGGGTTGCTTGATCTGAAATACCCACTTGAAGCACGTATAAGGAAGAGTCTTAAACGCGAAAAGAAGTTGAGCAGCCAGATAGGGAGGTTGTATATGATATTGCAGTGTGCACAACAGTGGTGATGGACAAGAATGTACCCATCAGGGAGTGAAGCAGCCGAAGCAGTGAAATGTGATGGAAGGATCTGAGCTTAAATGACAGAAGGCAAATGGTGGCCCCAAGAAATACCCAGGAAAGCAAGACAAGCAGTGGAGAGGATGAGGATGTTCAGTGGACCAGCTGAGTTGAAGGCACAAGTGGGAAATGTGGCAGAGGTATCAGGCAAACTCAAGAGAAATTTGAAGGGGAGTGTTGACTGGGGTTGAAGATATGGGTGTCATTAGTATGACAGTGCTGAGTCTGTGAAGCCAAATGAGATTATCTAAGAAAGGTAGGGGAGAAAAGATATCCAAGGGGAGAATTCTGGAATAGCCTCATATGTAGAGGGTAGAGGAAAGGAAGGGGCCAGCACATGTAACAGAAAAACAAGGTCAGAGATGTGGGAGGGGAAACTACATGTGCCATGCCTTGAAAAATCAAGAGAGAAACATATTCCAAAAGGAGTGATCAGTGGAATCAGACTCTGGAGAGGAGTGAGAGGATGAGCTGACCTCTTGGCCCAGCCAGTTAGGAGGTTAGAGATCTCAGAAGGACCTATTTCTCTGGAATGATGAGGGCAGGCACTAGGCTGCTAGGAGTAAGAAAGGAGTGAATAAGAGAAATTAATAGCACCAGAGGCATATACTCTGTAAGAAGTTTGGCAGTGAATGAAGTAGAGATTGATAGTTGGAGTGAGGTCAACTGGAGCATGTCAGAAAGCGTCCAACTAAACGTGGCCCTTTATGTTGTAAGGTATAGGGGCAATAAATTTAAAGGATTGGGAGGATTATTATCTGAAGGTGATTTTATGCCCTACATCTTGCTGACGTACTATCACAATAGTGTACAGAATGGAATGTTTCTGGTACCTTCTTCCAAACAGCACCGAAAGATGATTTTTTCATGACTCTGTATCTTTTTTTTTTTTCAGTTCACTTCACTTTATTCTTCTTGAGTAAATTGAGTTGAGTTTTACAACATCCAAGCAAATGTTTAATCAACAGAAAAAAAAAAAACTTAAAAATGATTGGATTGTTTTGTTGGGTCTGTTCCATGGTGAGACTGCTCTTGACTCACCTCCTCCCCAACTTAGAAGCTATCTTAAAGAAGCCAGCCCACATTCCTAGTGGGATCCTGCTCACTGCTTTTACAGGAAGCAGAGAAGCCTTTATTCACAAATTATTGTGTTTGTCGTTCTAAAATATCTGAAGTGACCTGAGGGATGGACCCAAGGCAGTCACCTCTATTTTGCTTAGTTTGCAATCCATTTAGAGTGGAAAAGCCATGAGAATTTCTCAAAACATTGTAAGATGATTGATTGAAAAACCTGAAGCTCTCAAGGGCAAGATATTATGGCTGAAACATAGAAAAGCCTACATCAAGAGTAGAAGGAAAGTCTGTGGAGAGAATTTCATCTGGAAATTAAGACATTCAAAAGTCCTTATGTGTATTTGGGAATTTGTAAAGTAGTACACAAGTCCAGGATGAGACATGCTCATAAAAAATCAAAAAGACTAACTTTTCACCCCTGGTTGATCTATAGGCTCAAAATAAGCAGAAAGTAAAGGGTGAGGGTGAAGCAGAATTGTGAGTGGTCTAGTCACTGTTAAGGGAAGATCCCACCACAGAGCTAATCCACATAGACTGAGGGAGGAGTTTTTTGTTTTGTACTCTTTTATTTATTTTACTTTTTATTTTTACTTTATTTTACTTTACAATACTGTATTGGTTTTGCCATACATTGACATGAATCCACCACGGGTGTACATGAGTTCCCAATCCTGAACCCCCTCCCCCCTCCCACCCAATATCATCTCTCTGGATCATCCCCATGCACCAGCCCCAAGCCTCCTGTATCCTGTATCGAACACAGACTGGCAATTCGTTTCTTACATGATAGTATACATGTTTCAGTGCCATTCTCCCAAATCATCCCACCCTCTCCCACAGAGTCCAAAAGTCCATTCTATACATCTGTGTCTCTTTTGCTGTCTCGCATACAACCCTGTATCTTTCAGCCTTTATTGTTGGAACTCACTTTATTTGCTTCATATCCTCATTTGATTTTCTATTGTCTAACGTGAATTTGTGTGTTAGAGGCTTAAGATTTGAAATGAATAGCAGCTCAACGGCAATGACTTTTAATCTCAACATAGCAGTTTATGTTAGCTTCATAATCGCCCTGTATAAAAGTTATTGTTTGGCCCTGGTCCAAAGTAGTGAGGGAGAAGTACATTTTAATTAACAGAATAAGAAACCAAAGTAGCTATATTCCTTTGGTAGTCTAAAGTTTCATTAATAAACAGTTACTGTTGTCAGTTATTCACAGTGTTTGTGAAGGAAGAAAAAGGAGCTAAAAGTGATTGTGCTGTGTTCGGTAATGCACATTGCAATCAACAACTTCACACTTACAGCACTGAGCTTATTTGCGTTTTTTTTTTTTTTTTCTTTTTATTGTCTGACTTTGACAAAGTTCCTATCACTTTGCTGTCCTCTCAGTGAAGAAGGTTTCTTGGATTTCCGAAAACCTGGAATAATATCAGATGCAACCTGGCATATATAAATTTATTTATTTTAATTGAAGAGTAAGTACTTTACCGGAGAAGGCAATGGCAACCCATGCCAGTACTCTTGCCTGGAAAATCCCATGGATGGAGGAGCCTGGTAGGCTGCAGTACATGAGGTCGCTAAGAGTCAGACACAACTAAGCGACTTCTCTTTCACTTTTCACTTTCATGCATTGGAGAAGGAAATGGCACCCCACTCCAGCGTTCCTGCCTGGAGGATCCCAGGGACGGGGGAGCCTGGTGGGCTGCCGTCTATGGGGTCGCACAGAGTCGGACACAACTGAAGCAACTTAGCAGCAGCAGCAGCAAGTTCTTTTCAGTATTGTGGTGGTTTTTGCCATACATCAGCATGAATCAGCCACTGGTGTACATGTCCCCACATCCTGAAAGTTCCTCCCCTCCCTCCCCACCTCATCCTCTGGGTTGTCCCAGAGCACAAGCTATGGGTGCCCTACTTCATGCATGGAACTTGCACTGGTCCTCTGTTTTACATATGGTGATATACAGGTGTCAGAACTGTTCTCTCGAATCATCCCACCCTCACCTTCTCCCACAGAGTCCAAAAGTCTGTACTTCATATCTGTATCTCTTTTCCTATCTTGTATATATGGTCATCGTTACCATAAATGCATTAATATACCGTATTGGTGTTTCTCTTTTTGACTTACTTCACTCTTTATAATAGGCTCCAGTTTCATCCACCTCATTAGAACTGACTCAACTGTGTTCTTTTTTTATAGCTGAATAATATTCCATTGTATTTCTGACACATTACTGACAGTAAGCATTCCATTGCACTTGGGCAAACTGTGGGAGATTTGTGTGATGATCCCTAAACCAAACTCATTGTGTTTTCACACAAGTAGATGGTCATACTGCAGGGAGACAGCTGTTTTCAGCTGATGGCCTATTTTACTTTTTTGAAATCAATATATAGTTTCCTCAGACTTTTAGAAATATATTTATCTCATAAAAGAAAACATTGGAAATAGGCTTTTAATATGGCAGCAGATTTGATTTTCTTTGGAGAATTCTGAAGCTCTTAGTTTGGTTTTCTCCACTACTATGTACAGTTACAAATACATTCTCTTTTCCTTTTCAATCAGAATACATCTGTTTTGTCCATTTTCTTTTAAAGAACACTAGATTCTATATGTTCATCAATGTAATTGGTAGTTTAAACTCACCATTTATCTGATTCCAATTTTTTGCCAAACACATAGCAGAAGTTAGACCTTAGAAAAGTCAAAAATAACAAAGTAAACAGTCCTTCTGGTGAGGAGAGAACTTAATAGTCATATTAATACTTTGAAACCGGCAGGATAGTAACATCCTAAAAATAATTAATGTTATACAACCACATAGAGTTCACACAGAAATCTAGGATTATTTGGTACGTTTTCTAGTTATTCTTGTTCCCTAAGTGTTTTCAATCTGCGGTCACTCCCCCAGTGAATTACACCTTAGTGCATACTTTTTTGTACTACTTAAATCTGCTGTTATTAGCCCCATTTTTTTCTGCACCCTTGGATTTGTCTTTAGTACAGAATGGGGACAAAATGAAAAGAAAAAAGCAAAAGAGTTAAATCTGCCTTTTATGGTAGAAGCAGAATGCTATCATGATTAGTCAGTCATTTTTTAAATGAATACCTCATCCGTACTACTTGGTAATTTCTAAAACTAGTGTGCTGATGAGCAGGGATGTGCCTGAGCATTTATCTGCAAACTAACTTGACTCGTTTTGCAAAATAACTTTCTAAATTACCATTTGTTATCATTTTCAAGAAATACCCAACAGCAAGAGTTCTGTTGCAGTCAGGCGTATTGCATAAGATCGTGTGTGATGATTCCTATGTCTTCCTTGATTCCTATGTCTTCCTTGATTCCTTATGAAATAATTCACTAAGCCTTCACGTGAGTGATTATCATGCTGCTGGAGAGACAAGTGTTTTCAGCTAGTATCTATTTCACTTTTTCAAACATTGGGATATAGTTGCTTTACAGTGTTGTGTTAGTTTCTGCTGCANATTATGTTTCTAAGGCAGAGACTTCTCTTCTCATTCAAAGGATGCTCACTGTAACTGAAAACAGCAGGCCACAGAGAAAGAAGCATCACTAGTAAAAGCGTACATTCTAGAGCCAGACAGACAGCCCTGGGTTTAAATTCCTGTGTCCCGTTTAGTTTGGGATTATTTCAAGTAAATTACTTCACCCCATCTCTAGGATGGGGATAAATAATACATATTTGGCTGTACCACTAGGGGCATTATTTAATTAAACAATTATTTAATTATGAAGCCTGAGGGCCACTATGTCTGGTATATGAAAGACATTTGAAGTGTATTAGTTCCCTCTTTTTACCTCACTCCCTCTTCTTACCTTCCTCCCCTTTACATCTTAAACTTCTTCATTTATTTATTTTTTTTGGCAGTGCTGAATGGCATGTGAAATCTTAGCTCCTTGACCACAGATGGAACCCACACACTTTACACTGGAAGTGGAACCACTGGTCCCCCAGAGAAGTCCCTCCTCTTTATAATCAGCATTTTTTCTTCAAAGAGTTACTCTTACTTACAATAACATCCTAAGGTCCAACCTTTGTCCTTTCGAAGAAATAAGCTCATTTAGCTTTTCTACGAAGCCTTACAAAAATGTAAAAAATCTGCCCAAAGAATTGCAATTATTAATATTTATAGATAATTCATAGTAGTCATGTCCCATTGAACCCACAAGCTTCCCCCAAGTGCCAAGCACTTATCTAGATTTTGAGGGCCTAGAAACCATCTGGCTTCGACAACCCAATAAGTTGGTTCCCTCAAGGTTTTCAGCAGCTTCTCTTCCATTCAGCTTAGGATTTCTTCTTTTTGTAGCTGTCAGCAGGAAATGAAGTGGCATATGGCAGCAACAATTTTGAAATTTAACTGATATTTGCTTCCAAGATTTTCCAACTTTTGAAAGCTAGAGTCGGTGACAGTTATCAGCCAAGAAGAATTTACTGGATATTAATCTGGACGTAGATTTGAGAACATAAAAGGCTGTTATCCTCAAAAAGCTTCCCAAGGGGAGATGGGAGGGCAGTGCAGACTCTCAGGAATTCCAGATATCTGCAGCGTAGTTCAGAAGGGAGTCTTCTGTGCATCGTGTACAGAGTGGGTTTCATCTTCATGTTCCCCACAGGCCTCTGTCTCCAGCAGACAAAGCAACCAACAGCAGAGACGTGAATGAATAGCTGTAGCAAACCACTCCTGTAAATGTTTAGCTAGATGAAATATCTCACCTACTAGTGGGGATTAGATATGAATGTGCTCAGTCACTCAGTCATGTCTGACTCTTTGAGGCCCCATGGATGGTAGCCCACCAGTCTCTTCTGTCCATGGAATTTTCCAGGCAAGAATCCTGGAGTGGGTTGCTATTTCCTACTCCAGGGGATCTTCCTGATCCAGTAATCAAATCTGTGTCTCTAGCTTCTCCTCCATTGACAGGCGAATTCTTTATAGTACCACCTAGGAAGCCTTTAGATGTGAAAATATATATATATATATATATATATATGTTAGTCACTCAGTCATGTCCAACTCTTTGTGACCCCTTGGACTATAGCCCACCAGGCTCTCTGTCCATGGAATTTTCCAGTCAAGAATACTGGAGTAGGTAGCCATTTCCTTCTCTAGGGGTCTTCCAGCTCCAAAGGTTCAACCCAGTTATCCTGCACCGCAGGCAGATTCTTTACCATCTGAGCCACCAGGGAAGCTCATAGATGTGAATAGAAGAACTTATTGGTATTCTTGTTTTGCCAGGTGGATTTCAGTTTTACTTTCAAAGCTAGTTTATAATATATATATTAAGAATAAGGCACATAACAAGTTTAAGTTTTAATAACTGAAGGGGTACTTCCCAGGTGGCTCCATGGTAAAGAACCTACTAGTAATGCAGGAAACACAGGAGTCATCAATTCAATCCCTGGGTCAGGAATATCCCCTGGAGGAGAAAATGGCAACCCACTCCAGTATTCTTGCTTGGGAAATCCCATGGACAGAGGAACCTGGTGGGCCACAATCCATGGGGCTGCAAAGAGTCGGACATGACTGTCCGGCAGCAGGGGAAGCAATCATTCTCAGCACTTTCTCTAAAAACTTTTTCTTTTGTGTGACTCTTCACCCAAGGGGAAGGAAGTGGAACCACAGTTGTATTCTTTAGTCGATGCTGAAGCATTTTGATTTAGCCACTTTTCCTATTATTTAAACGATAAATTGACAATGAAAAGGGTGGAGGAGAGTGAGTACCTTAAGTCTGCAGAAAAACTGAGGGCAAACAAACACTTTTTGTGAACGGTAGAAATGGAAGCGCTATTGAGAGTCTGGTCCAGTTTCAGATAAATGTAAAATAAATAACGTGATTATTTTAATTTAATCCTGAAGCTGTTTTTCATTATTTCAGGGTTTTACTACACCCATCAAGAGCCATACAATGCGCGACCTTTCTTATTAAACTTTTAAGGGACGCATATTTCCTCTTAATATATTTTACATCGTGTGTCATACAGAAAACCAGTGGGTGGGTTTTCCATTTCTTCCAACTTTAGCAATAGTCAAGACAGTTGTTAACTCTTTTCTGAGTCATACTTTGAATACAGTTAACAATTGCCTGAATCAGAAACCTTGCAAAGAAATGAGATTAAGAGCTGGACGTGGGTGAACAGAAATTCGTTGTAAAATGGATACAGTAGAAACACAGTCCTTTTCCACTGATAGTGAATTAATGAAGAATTGGGGGAGTCATAAGTTTTTGATAAAAATGAACAACTTCTTCTCTCTGAAAACAGTTAACTTCTTTAGCAATGTGACCCTTGCAGAGCCCGATGGAGGGAAATGATATTCAGTTAAGTATGAGGTTGAAAGCATAAAAATCATTATTATTGTGTCTGGAACTTTTTAATTATTATGGTTAAGTAAGGAGTGAAGGCAACATAGGGATTCCTTTCTGAGGAGCTTAACCTCACTCTGCTCGCAGTAAATGCTGCACAGCAGTCTGCCATGAAACACCAACTTCAGAAATGGATGCTGTTCGCCATGAATGGTAGTATAAGATGTGCAAGCCCGGGTTTGGCTCAGTGCAACCGTGTCACCACCCCTAAGACCCAAAGTAAAACAGAAGTTCTCTAGCAATAGCATCATTTCTATATGTTTCTATACGTTCTTTATGAAAAATAGTGCATCGTCTCTGGGCATTTCTAAGAATAATCTTATTTATTTATATTTATTTTTGGCTGTACCAGGTCTTTGTTGCTGTGGCTGCTTTTCTTTAGTTCCGGTGAGCAGGGGCAATTCTCAAGTTGTGGTGCATGGGCTTCTCATTGTGGTGACTTCTCTTGATGTGGAGCAAGTCTCTAGGGCGTGTGGCCTTCAGCAGTTGCAACACATGGGCTCAGTAGTTCTGTGGCGCATGGGCTTAGTCGCTCCAAGGAATGTGTTATCTTCCCGAATCAGGTATCGAACCCACATCTCCTGCATTGGCAGGTGGATTCTTTATCACTGAGCCACCAGGGAGGCCCTGCCTGGAATTAGGAATATAATTTTAAGCTGTGGAATCAATATCTAAGTTATAGTGGAGGTTGTGGAAGAAACTAGAGGAAGAAAGGTCAAGTTTAATATGACTACTTTCTGCACTTCATTCCCCATTTCTATGAAGCACCCTAATTTGTAAGTGCAAAGCTCAGCAAGCAACGGCCTTTGGTGATTATGGGCAAACTGTGTTTACTGGGGGTTCTTGTGATGAATTGCTTTTGCTGACCTGTGTCCAATTATCACAGTTTCCTAATGGATTTTCAGATGCACCGCTTGCTGCTGCTAACTGAGATTCTCTGCTCAAGCAATCCATAAGCCTTATTCTAACAAGACTGGAGGAAGCAATGTGCTGGGAAAATTGCAGTGGGCAGGTAGTAACTGTAGTGAGCATGAAGTCACCTGACATAGGACATTGTGAATGCTTTTCAAACAGCTAATTAGCTATATATGATAATGTATTAAGAGTGTCAAGAACTATACCCAATGAACTGGATACAACACTAATTACTATGAAATGCATGTTTTTAGTAGCTATACTGGTTGCCCTTCCATAACATCATTAAGAAAACAGACCCAGGAGAAGAAAGGCAGTTAGTTTCATGTGTTTTTATTTGCCTTCCTACCCAAGGTGTTACTGCATATCCAAGACCTTTTTATTTACAATTTTGAGCAGACAGGAAAGCAAATATTGCAAATGTTATCCAAATTTTTGTTGTGGTCTTTATTTTTTCTCTATCTTTGATAAAATATGCTTTGAATTTTACATCACAACTTGCAAATTACCTTGAAATTCCAAGCATGAGAATTTGTAGTAAGTTTCTTTTTCCACAAATTTAAAAGTTCATGAAATAATGTTTGAATATTGTGGGTGAGACACTAGCACTTATCTTCTATATGGTTATTATAAAGGAGAGTCATTATGGCTCTATTTGGAATTCCTGATATTTTATGCCTCCACAGAAATGCTATCCTCAGGCCAGTATGAATTTTTTATTTTCTGGTGCTTGAAAAACTGAACACCAGCATGATGCATAACTCTTAGATTCACAGTACATAGGATATTGTGCATATATATATTCAGAAAATTACAAAAATAAAACATCAACTGTTATAGATATCTAAGAGTTTGTCAATGAAATCTTTTGTGAGACTTTAGGAAATGAAATAATTATATATTCTATAAATTATAGAAACAGTTTTATCTTAAAATCTTAATAAGTCTAATGACACTGGTTTAATCAAGCTGGTCAATAACTGGATTTCTTACCCAGTGATTCAGTTTGATCAAATTTGTCTTGTCTTTTCTGGAAGAAAAAAATTCCTTACCCACCTTCTCAAACCATCACAAAGAGGTAAAAAAAAAAAAAAAAAAACCCAAGGGAATGTGTTTACATATATATCTCAGTGAGCTAGGACACTGTGCTTAGATGGACTCTGCAGTTGGGTACATCTGACTCTGATGCTTCCACCTTCCCTGCAGCCTAAACTGTAGATCCATCTGCAGGCTGCTCCCTGTCATACCTGGCAAGTTCTGAAACATACTCATTCATTCTTTTCATTGTGGATACAGTTTTCTAGGCACTAAAAACATAATTGGGAATATAATTTTTGTCCTGCTCTTATGGAGTGTAAAATGTACTTGAGGATCTAGACTTTAAACATCCAAATAAAGGATACAGTCATTATGGATTATGCAAAATGCTGTAAGAGAAATGATGGACAGTGACAAGGAGCCCTGCACACAGGGTTGTCAGAGAATCTTTCGCTGTGAAGGGGATATTTCAAATAAGAGGAAACCAGTCTTAAGAAAACTTAGGATAAGTAAATTCCAGGCATAGGAAAGTGCTTGTTAAAAGGTCTGTGGCAAGAAAGAGCTTAGCATTTTTGAAGGGAAAAAAAGGTCAATTTAGTGAGAAGGTGATTGGACTAGGGAGAAGGTGGTACCTGGAGAGAATGGAGAGGATGAAGAGGGACCCAGGACCAGATCATCAGATCTTTGTAGACCCTGACGGGAGCTTAGATTTTATGGTCATTGCACCTAAAGGCACCCCAGACTCATCGTGAGCAAAACTAAACTTGTGATCTTCTTGTCTGGTATCAACCAGATCAGCCAAGAATAGGAAACACTCCAGATCTTTCAAACAGAGTTAATTTAATTGAAGGAATTGCGTACACAGGTGATAGAAGAACTGATAAGCAAAACAGAATGCTGAGGCAGTCTAGAAATCACAAAGTCTCTGTCGCCCTGGAGGGACAAGAAGAGGAGCTGACTTTTCAGAATCTGGTCTCTTCCATATTACAATGTGGATATGAAGTCTGAAACATAGGTTTAAAATTTTTTATTTATTTAATTTTATAGATTGAACAACCAAACACTATGTGCTTCTTAATATGGTACAATAAGGAAGAACACAGTACCACCCATTTAGATGCAATGTTTAGATCCTATTAGACTCATAATTCAAAAAAAGCAATGATTTAAATACATGTATAAACAATAAGAGTAACATGTAAGCAATGAACACTGGATATTTGCTGAGATTAAGAAATTTTAATTTTTAAAAATTTGAGAGTGATATTTTACTTACATTAAAAAGTACTTATCTTTTAGATGTACATACTGAAGAATTTGGAGTTTGCTGGTGGTGCTAGTGGCAAAGAACCCACCTGGCAATGCAGGAGACATAACAGATGTGGGTTCAGTCCCTGGCATCCCATTCCAGTATTCTTGCTTGGAGAATCCCATGAACAGAGGAGCCCAGTGGGCTACCGTCTATAGGGTTACAATGAGTTGAACATGACTGAAGCGACTTAGCACACGTGCACATTGAGGAATTTACAGACGAGATGACATGATGTCTCAAAATGACTAAAAAATTCAAGTGAGAGTAGATAAGGGAATAGGAGTTTAGATAAAATAAGATTGACCATATGTTGCTAATTGTTGAAGACCAGTATTCAGTATGCCAATTAATATATTTTTGTTTTGTCTGAACGTTCTACAAATAAAACATTAGATCTAAATAACTTTGTGGGATTTCGTGGCTGCAGTCACCATCTGCAGTGATTTTGAAGCCCAGAAAAATAAAGTCTGACACTGTTTCNTGGCTCCCAGTTAACATCATCCCTTGTATGATTATCTCAGGAACCTCTCAAAGAAAAATGGCTACATCTTATGGTGAGATTCTGGCATTCCTGAGTCCTCAACATATATTGTCACATAACAGTGTTCAGTGCTACCCTCACTTTAACATCTCCATCGTCCAGAGGAGCTTTTCTCGTTATGAAGGATAGGTCTGAAATCTGTGTGAAGAAGACCCATAAAATCAAAGAAAGATAATTTAGCCATGATGCCTCGCAATTTTTGAAAAATAGTTTATTCGTGGGTAATTAAGTCCCCTTAATTTTTTGAAAAGGATGAAGATGGTTCTAGCCAAACTTTTGTTCACTTTCTTAAGTTCTTTTTCAATATATAAGTTGCCATCTGAACTAGATGTCCATTTAGGATAGAGATGTAAAGATTTATTTATTCATTCCACAGGTAAGTCAACAAGTATTCATTGAGTGTCTAGTAGGTATCAGGCACTATTACAGACACCAGGTGGTAACAGTGGACAAGAACCAGGAAATAAACAAAAACACAAAATTCTTGCTTTCATACAATTTGCATTTGAGTTGAAGAGATATTGAAAATTTAAATACACTCACACACACACACACACATATATATACACATACAGAATGTAGATTTGTCTGATAGTGATAAGTGCAATGAAGACAGATATGTTCCATGTACTCAGTCATGTCCGACTCTTTGTGACCCCATGGAGTCCATCAGACTCCTTTGTCCATGGGATTTTCCAGGCAACAATACTGAAGTGGGTTGTCATTTCCTTCTCCAGGGGATATTCCCACCCAGAGAGTAAACCCAAGTCTCATGTCTCCTGCATTGACAGGTGGGTCCCAGTGCTACCTGGAAAGTTCCATGAAGACAGATCAAGCATAGTAAAAGGACAAAACATGAGAAAGGTGCTTTTCAGTAGTTGGTCAGAGAAGTGCCTCTGATGAGATGGCATTTGACCAGAAACTTGAACCTTGCTCTGAGAACCTTGCTTTCTGGGAAGAGCTGCCCAGGCAAAAAGGAGCAGCAAGTACAAAGACCTGGAAGTGTTCATATGCTTGATTTGCAGAACAGTGAGTAGAGGAGGAAGTGTGACTCCAGCAGAAAGCGTGAGGAGAGTGGAGAGGTAGAACGAGGTGGGTACAGGAAGGTTGGGGAGTGGAGACAGATCATGAAAAACCTTGCCAACCACATTAAAAGCTAGATTTTATTATTGGGGAAAAAGAAGGGGTTGTGTGGTTTTGAGAACAGGCATGGCATGATCTGACTCAGTTTCTTAAAAGATTTGTGTATTTGTATGTATTCATCCATTGTTTCCAGTGGTCATGTATGANAACGAGGTGGGTACAGGAAGGTTGGGGAGTGGAGACAGATCATGAAAAACCTTGCCAACCACATTAAAAGCTAGATTTTATTATTGGGGAAAAAGAAGGGGTTGTGTGGTTTTGAGAACAGGCATGGCATGATCTGACTCAGTTTCTTAAAAGATTTGTGTATTTGTATGTATTCATCCATTGTTTCCAGTGGTCATGTATGAATGTGAGAGTTGGCCTATAATGAAAGTTGAGTGCCAAAGAACTGATGCTTTTGAACTGTGGTGTTGGAGAAGATTCTTGAGAGTCCCTTGGACTGCAAGGAGATCCAACCAGTCCATCCTAAAGGAAATCCATCCTGAATATTCATTGGAAGGACTGATGCTGAAGCTGAAACTTCAGTCCTTTGGCCACCTGATGCAAAGAACTGACTGATTTGAAAAGACCCTGATGCTGGGAAAGATTGAAGTTGAGAGGAGAAGGGGATGACAGAGGATGAGATGGTTGGATGGCATCACCTATTCAATGGACATGAGTTTGAATAAACTCTGGGAGTTGGTGATGGACAGGGAGGCCTGGCGTGCTGCCGTCCGTGGGCTCGCAAAGAGTCAGACATGACTGAGCGACTGAACTGACTGACCATTGTTTATCTGATACTGTAAAATTTAAGGATATTTCTTCGAAATGGTCAAGTGAAGTATAAACATCTCTTTATTCTTTAGAACTCCACAAGGTCATTTAAAGTCCTTGTTAGTGTTAGCCACTCGGTTGTATCTGATTCTTTGTGACCCTATGGACTGTAACCCACGAGGCTCCTCTGTCCATGGAATTCTCCAGGTAAGAATACTGGAGTGGTAGCCATTCCCTTTACTAGAGGAGCTTTCTAACTCAGGAACTGAACCCAGGTCTCCTGCATTGTAGGCAGATTCTTTATGGCCTGAGTCACCAGGGAAGCCCTTAAAGTCCTAGAAAAGCTCATAAAGTAATTTGTGACAAATGAAATATCTGGCGTGTATGCATGTTATTATTAACATAACACAGTTGCCTTCCTAGATATGAATTCAATTTGGCCATATTGGTTGACAGTAACTTCTAGCCCATTTTCTCCCTTTTCTTTCTAATTTGTGGAAGAAGACCCCGAGGCCAAAAGCAGTTAATCTCTGTCTAGGATCACATAGCTAAATATTTTTTATAGGACAAAGGCCAAAATTTTCTCACTTCCAGCCCTGTGTTTTTCAGACACTAACCTGCTCTAATTCCATGTATTGTTGACTAATTTCAATTCTAATTTTAGAAAAATTAGAGAGACAAAGTTTTTCTAGACTCAGGAAAATAAGAATATAAATCAATAATCAGGTGAGAGTCAATAAAATACTTTTTATCCATCTGCTTTTATTTCCTGTTATCAGAGAAATGTATATCCTTTTCTAACCATCAAAAGCTCTCTTAAATAATACAGTTTCTCAAACTGAAAAATGAAATCAGCTCTGAATTATTCTACATTTAACAAAAGTCCAAAATTGAAATTGAATGTGATGACAGAACTTTATTAAATCTTGGTGAAGTCATGAGAAGTTAAACTTTAAACTAGTTTACCGAAGTCACACACATACAAATCAGATTTTCCCCATCCCTAAATCATCACTGAGTTTTAAATTCTGTCTCGCTAGTCTTGGCTGTTACAGTGTTGGTTCCTCTAGCCTGTAAATGTCAAGGTCAGTTGGAGGCTAGGGCTGTGGGGTACTAGGGAAAGAGGGATTAAACGAATGATGAAAAGATCCCCAAATTTCAGAGGCTAGGTACTTGGTGGGGTGGTGGTGGAAACCATATGATGCATGCTTTTTGCCACATTTTGGAATGTAAACTCAAATTCAAAGTCTTCTAAAAACACTGAGCAGAGTGTATAGAGATTAACAGATAGTTTGCAGATTTCAAGAGTAATTTATGCCCTACTGGGCAAAGGACACTGTAAGTCTATATCTTGTAGACCACAATGTAAAGCATCGATTTCAGTGTATTAAGGAAGACTTCTTGGAGGAGGTGACATCTGAGATGATTTTGAAGGACTGGTAGAAGGGATTGCTGTGGAGGAGGGCATAGTCTCAGCTATACAGAGAGGAAAGACATCAGAAGTAAGATGGAAAGCAGTTGTGTGTATCCGAGAAATACATGTAATTCAGTGTTGCTGGTGCACAAAACCCAACCAAAAAACTCACTTGGTTCCCTTGGTGAAGTGGGAGCATTGAAACTTATTTGCTTTGTAGACAAAAAAAGAGTTATTGAAAGTTTTCAGAGAAAGGCTAACTAATTTTCTACATCCAAACAATGTAGAAAACGGATGCCTTTTCATGGAGAATTTCAGACAATCTGGGTGAACCTTCATTTTTGTCTGCCTCCAAGGTCACTATGAGTTAAGTTGCGATCAAGCTGTAAAGTCAGGTAGCAAAAATCCTTGCGATTCTCAAAAGAAGATAGAAATACATTAAGCAATATACTTAGGAAGATTTGTTTAAGATGTTTAAAAGATAACTTTATTTATTATGTATTTTTGGCTGCACTGGGCCTTCGTTGCTGTGCAGGCATTCTCTAGTTTGGAGAGCAGGGACTACTCTCTTGTGGTACACAGACTTCTCATTGTGGTGCCTTTTCTTATTGCTGAGTTTGGGCTCTCGGGCATGGGGGCTTCAGAAGTTGTGGCCTTTGGGCTCAATAGTTGTGGTTCCCAGGCTCTAAAATACAAATTAAGTAGTTGTGGTACACAGGCTTAGTTGCTCTGTAGTATGGGGGATCTTTCTGGATTAGGGATCAAACCTGTGTCTCCTGCATTGTAAAGCTGATTCTTTACCACTAAGCTACCAGGGAAGTCCCTGTTTCTAAGACTGTGGTCTTTCTGCATACCTCTGACTACACCTATGGATCAACAAGTCTTAACTTTTCTGCAACTTTAATAGCTTTTGAATTTTATACTTCATTATTTCTCACCTGGACTTCTGACAAACTTTTCTCTCTACTTCTAGTCTCATGCAATTCTAGGCACCGAGTGATTTTTCTCAGGGGCAACTATGATTTTATTCTACCCATAAATCTCTTGGCCCCCTCACTTTCTGGATAAAATCTAGTCTCCTTATTAATGGCCCTCTTGGTTCCAGTACCCATCTTCTGCCTCATCTTTTTGACTCCTCATTTTACTGTTATTTCCTCTAGTTTGCTATTCCTTGATACTCACTACCCTTTTGCTTCCCAGGTAGCGCTAGTGGTAAAGAACCCCCCTGCCAGTGCAGGAGACATAAGAGACATGGGTTCGATCCTTGGACCAGGACTATCTCCTGGAGAAGGGCATGGCTCTTCAACCCACTCCAGTCTTCTTGCCTGGAGAATCCCATGGACAGAGGAGCCTTGTGGGCTGCAGTCCATAGGGTCACACAGAGTCAGACATGACTGAAGTGACTTAGCACGCACCTCTTTGCTTAAAAAATGACTTCCTCTCATTCTCCTGGTAAATATGTTCAGTTCATACTTATCTCTCCTAGGAACTCATTCTAAGTTTTAGACCAAGTGTAGGAAGAAACTTCAAGCTTCATCAGATCATCTTTCCTTACCTGTCACAGATCACATATCACACTGTATTATAAGGGTATATCTTACCTGTTAAGAACTTCTTAATGGCTATGAAAGTGTTACTCCCTCAGTCACGTCAGACTCTTTGCCACCCCATGGACTGAAGCCCACCATGCTCCTCTGTCCATGGACTTCTCCAGGCAAGAAAACTGGAAGGACAGCTGTTTCCTTCTCCAGGGAATCTTCCCAACCCAAGGACTGGATCAGGATATCCTGCATTGCAGGCAGATTCTGTACCGCCTGAGCCACCAGGGAAGCCCTCTTAATGGCCTGGATTCGTTTATTTATGTATCTTTCACATTCAATAAAGTGTTTTGATTTAGTCAAATTTCTCAGTAAATATTTGTGAAACAGAATTAATTAATGCATTTTATCCCTAAAAGTCATCCACATGGATCTATTTTGCAAGTGTGAAAAGTACAAAGGAAAAGTTAAGGATAATTTTTTAATGTAAATTTGCCTCATTTTTATCAAAACTATGAGTTGTGTAGTTTAGGATGGATTTTTAAGGGCATATTTTAAAAAACACTTGAGTGAAAAACTCAGTCAAAATTGTTATTAGAAAAACTTATTTTTGCAAGGGAGACCTTTGAATTGAAATTTGGGGTTGTCTCTATGGTTGTTGGAGTAAGAATGTAGGAGCACAATTATGTACAATCTGTGTTCATTTTTTATACTTTCCGTCAGTTCTCCAGATCTTTTTGGGGTGGTGGAATGCCTGTGGCTTTCTGACTAGTGTGGCAAAACAGAAGAGTTCTAATTTGCTTAAATTTGAGTGGTTATTGGTCGCATGCCTCTGTGGTTCTTTTTCAATGAATTTCGAGTCCAAAATATCAGTTTCAGACCTCAATCAAAATATATTTTTAATTGGCAAGCTCATCACAGAAATGGAGAAAGATGGTATAAAGAAAAAAGGAAACCCTGTTTTCTGCCCGATTCGAATTTATATACTTCCCTTCAGCGATTTCCCTAGGATAACCACATACTAACACTATGGTGAGGTCCACAAAAATACTTAGTCAAACTATTGTTTGATCTCTTGTCTAAATGGCAATAACAAAAATACTTCCTAGATAATGAGTCTATGAGTGAGTCTATAGATAAACTTTTACATACTTGAATGTATCTTCTACAACAATTCTATTTCTAGTCTTACGAGCAAATCTGAGAGCCAAGGCAGAGAAGAATGAAATTGAGGAGGGGAAATTCAATGTAACCTTCAACATTATGTTTGAATTTGCACTCACTGCTACGTCTATTGGCTACTTCCTAAATATCTTTGGTACTTTTTTTGTGTCATCTTATTCTTTTTCACAATTTTCCCTTGTCCTTTCCTACAGCGGGGAGAATATGTTGTGTATATGATGGATGACATATGGGAGTTTATGTGCTGCTTTGTATGTTGTTCAGTTTCTAAGCTGTGTCTGACTCTTTTTGTAGTCATGGATTGTAGCATGCCAGTCTCCTCTGTCCTCCACTGTCTCCCGGAGTTTGCTCAAATTCATGCCCATTGAGTTGGTGATGCTATTTAACCATCTCATCCTCTGCCACCCACTTCTCCTCTTGCCTTCAATCTTTCCCAGCAGCAGGGTCTTTTGCAGTGAGTCAGTTTTTCGCATCAGGTGGCCAAAGTATTGGAGCTTCAGCTTCAGCATCAGTCCTTCCAATGAACACTCAGGGTCGATTTCCTTTCAGATTGATGGCTTTGATCTCCTTGCAGTCCAAGGGGCTCTCAAGAGTCTTCTCCAGCATCACAATTTGAAAGCATCAATTCTTTGGCACTCAGCCTTCTTTGTGGTCCAACTCTCTTATCTGTACATGACTACTGGAAAAACCATAGCTTTGACTAGATGGTAAAGTGATGTCTTTGTTGGTAAAGTTATGTCTCTGCTTTTTAATATACTCTCTAGAAGTATACCCTCTGAAATCAAGTAATAGCATCTTTGAGTACAAGGGCTAACCTTACCTGATTCTGTAAGGTAAGGGCTAACTTTGCCTTATTAGCACCTGTCACATACCTTAACATTGCATCAAATGCTTGATACTTTGCGCATTTGAATGACTAATACTTATTACGACTCAGGGGGAATAGAAGAAAGATGAAAACAAAAGAGATTTTCAGAAAAAAATTATCTTCTCTTCATGCCTGTGTCTGAATGCAAAACACATGCTTTAAAATCAATGAATATTCATCCCCAGTGACAAAGAGAGTACACTTATATCAAAACTAAAGAACTGACAGGCAAATTAGATGAGATTCTTCTGTTTTCAGTTGAGGAGAAGCAGAGTATTTCCCCCTGCCTTTTTGACAATTTGTCGCCAGACTCAACCATGTATTTTCTGGGAACTTTATCAAGTAAAATCATTCTAAGACTCTACTGCTTTCAAAACTTAGATCACATTTCCTTTTGGATCTGGGTTCTGACCTAGAGCATATAGAACTCTTAAAATGAATTAAGTTTTCTTCTGTCCATCAGATCTCTTTCATTTATCATTTAATAAGTTGACACAGGGACTGAAATACACGAAATACACAGAGACATGGAATTTGGGGTTACCCAAAACAACCTCCTCTGACTCAGTCATATTTGTGGTTTATGTTTTAGCCATCACTATGGTTAATTTCTGTTTGTTTTTACAATGCATATGAACAAATGTTCGATAAAAAAAAATTAAAAGAAAAAGAACCAGAAGTGAAATGTGAGAGCAGTTAGTCCAGCCAACATTGTATTAAAGATACCAAGCTAAATGATGGAAAATGTGAACAATCTGGGTTACTTTAGTTAAAAAAATAAACCATTGTTAGTACCCTAATACCTTTAAGCCTTGTTTGGTAGATGTTGAAGTTTTTTGTTCTTTAGTGTGGAAGTTTCTATTGGATCATTTCAACTAATAAAATCACATTAATTCAATTTCTTCTATAATTTCTTCATCTTTTCTTGGGTCATCTGAAAACTTCAGCTATGTTATGATGTGCTCCAGGATTCTGAAGGGTAGGTTATAAGCAAATGAAGGAGAGGAGACGTAGAGCATGGGCAAGGTAGGGAAAATGGGGGAACCTGCCATTTCCTGACCACCTTCTGTGTATTTCGCTTCAATTTTGTTGTGGTTGTTGTAGTTACCAAGTCCTGTCTAACTCCTTTGCGACCCAATGGACTGTAGCCCTCAAGGCCCCTCTGCCCATGGGATTTCCCAGCATGAATACTAGAGTAGGTTGCCATTTCCTTCTCTGGGGGACCTTCCCAACCCAATGATCGAACCTGCATCTCCTGCATTGACAGGTGGAATTCTTTACCACTGAGCCATCAGGAAAGCCCCTCTGCTTCATTAGGTACCTGCATATTTAGGTATACCCCCACACACACATAGATATATCTCTTTAGGTATATCTATACATTTACCTACTTTGCCTTCCCAAACCCCACTACTTAAAACTTAAAGTTTTAAAAGGGCAATCACTTGCTCAGGGTTGATAGTAAAGATTTAATCCTAGTTCTGACTTATGCAAAAGTTTGACTATTTCTCATTAACCTGTAAAACTGAGATATGAATAATAAATGCCTGATATAAAAATTCAGGAGTAAATCTAATATATTCTCTTATGTATGTGTAAGAAAATAAGATAGAAATTATTATCTGTGGACTTCATATATCTATGCAGGCTTGGCCTCTATACTCTGGATGAGTAAGAACTGACTATATTTTTATTTTTATTTTATTTTATTTTTTTCCATCTCAGGTGTACATGAGCTATATTTTTAAATGATAGCAGTAACAAATGTTCATGACACTACCTAAATAATACTGATTAAAATAATTAATTATCATAAGCCAAACTACAAATGTATTTTATCAGCTTCCTAGACCACTGAAGCTGGGCTTCCCTGGTAGCTCAGCTGGTAAAGAATCTGCCTGCAATTCAGGAGACCCCAGTTGGATTCCTGGGTTGGGAAGATCCCCTGGAGAAGGGATAGGCTACCCACTCCAGTATTCTAGGGCTTCCTTTGTGGCTCAGCTGTCAGCTGGTAAAGAATCTGCCTGCAATGTGGGATATTCTAGAGTATAGGCCCTTATCAAATATACGATTTGCAAATATTTCGGGGAGTCGGGAGGTGCCTCCCGTCTCCCCCAGACTAGTGCAGGATGGCACGCGCGCCGCTGCGGCCGTCGCGAGGGGGGTACCCGGTGGTTGTCGTGTGAATTGTGTCCGTGTGAGGTGCGTGCACGCGCCCCCCCCCCCGCCCGCCCACATCGCTGGGGGAGGGTGGGAACCCCCCTGGGTGCCTGTGAAAGGATTCCCTGCTAGCTTGGACTGTAAAGCGTCTGCCTACAATGCGGGAAACCCTGGTTCGATTCCTGCCTCGGGAAGATCCCCTGGAG